>CAUYTI010133424.1:0-110111 GCA_963575145.1 Galago senegalensis
TTTTAAAGCAATAACTGAGAAAATGACACGAAGGCTGTGTTGACCAGTTTGATGGAAGTATTTCAGAATGCATGTGAAAACCCCACACTGTACCCCAGAAGTGCATTAATGTACATAGTTAACATTCAATAAAAAAAAAAAACCTTGTTAAACACAGTAGGAATTGCTCTGGTCCAGATAAAGAGATGAAATATCTTTTCTTCTGGTCACCTTAGTTTGGCCAGAGGAGTCTATCTGTCTGGAGACAAGGCTTTCAAAGTATTTAAAAAATCACATATGTGATTTATGACTGTGGGTCAGCTAAGGTTTTCTCCTTGACATCAAGCTCCTAACCATTTACCTTTTTTTTAGACTGTGTTTATGTTAAGATCACAAATACCTTAAAACAATAAAAAGTAGCAAGTAAATCCATACAATTAACGTGGTTAGTTAAAGAATGAGTGTAGTTAATAGAAATGCAAGCACAGTGAGAACCATGACTGGATTGTCTGCCACTATCACGATTGTGACACAAATGTATGAAATAAATTCAGAGCTGGCCTGATACTTGAGATGGCATACTGGAAGACTCATGAAAAAGGGTGTGGTGCTTCTAGAATCCTCACTGATCTTCAAACTATCTCTTTATCTTTGTTGATTATTCTCTATAACTTTCCCAATAATTTTCCATAGATGTTGTCCACCCCACCAGGCCACTAGGAAGGATTCCTGTAGCATGCTGGGGCAAGTTCCCCAATAGCCCCCTTTCTGCTCTGTTTTTTTTATAAGTTAAGTTTTTGCAATTCCACATATAAATGAAGTCATGCTGTATTTGTCTTTCTATGTCTGACTCATTTCACTCTGCATAAAGTCCTCCAGTTTTATCATGTCAGAAATGGGGGGATTTATTTCTTTTTAAAGACTGTATCCTGCTACATTATGTGTGTTATGCATGTGCACGTGTATATGTTATGCCCAGATAGTGAAATCCCCACAGACCACCAGGGAGCCAAGTCCAATGCAACAGCAAAAAAGCCTTTATTCAAGCTCCAGCCTGTACTCTCAGGGGTCCTGACCAAGCAGGTCTGAGCTGAGAGCCCTAAGCCTGGAGTTGCAGGGGTTTTTATTGTGGTTAAAAGAGGGGTGGGGGGGTTTCCACTCTCAGAGGCCTGGGGTTGGTTGACCTACTTCCTGTACTATTCTATTGGCTAAGCCAGGGCTGGACGGTTTGCTGGGGAGTTGGGGTTTTTCCTGCCAGGACCTCATTGGCTATAGCTACAGGTGCAGGTGTTTGTAGTTTTGTAGCTTGAGGATATTTGGGGCCTGGAGCAGCTGGGGGCTGGGAGTGGGGCAGAATTTACTGCAGGTTCCAAAGTGTTGTTCTCTCATTCCCCCTTTGACTTGTCACTCTTAGGATCCAATCATGGGGCCCAAGTCAACTCTATTTCATTGGTTGATAGGGGGCTCTACTGGCTTCTTAGGACTAGTAGCTGCACCGCTCCTATCCATTTTCTCCTAAAGGAGAGGAACCTGTTGACAACATAGGGACCAGTGGTTATGAGCAAAAGGAGTATTATTAAAGGTCCAGCTAAGGCAGATATCAAGGTTGTTAGCCATGGGGACCAGCAAAAGAGGGACTCATACCAGATTTGTGATTGTTCTCTTTCTAGCCTCCGTTTCTGTAGCCCTTCTCTGACCAGTGCCATTGACTCTTTGACTACCTCGGAATGATCAACATAGGAACAGCATTCTTCTCCTCAGGTGGCACACTATACCCCTTGTTGCAAGAATAATAAGTCTAGTCCTCTCTTATTTTGAAGTACTATTTCTGACAGGGAAGTTAGAGACTCATGGAGATGAGAGATAGATCTTTCAATTCTTTCTATGTCCAGAACTATGGAAGATCCCAGAGCTTGGTAGTTTTTGTCTTGCAGAACGAGAGCTGAGACCCCCGTCCCTGTTCCAGCAAAGCCTAGTCCTAAGATCACTGACAGGGTGATGGCTATACCTGGCTCCCTGCAGGCCTGGGAGTGTCTCATCCTCTGGTACATGGTTTATTCTTCATGGTAACTGAGTATGGGGATCAACTGCACTAATACACAGAAATCTCGGGTTAAGTTTCAGACTGTGGTGTGCAAACAGGGAGCTAATCCAGTGGAGCAAGTCCTACCACCTGTGGCTGGGAGGGATAAGGTAGCCTGTCCCATTCCACTGGTTGGTCTCTTTACAAAGATGTTTGTGAGAGGATGCTACCTGTCCCACACATGTCCTGTGTGACTGACTGGAGGGTGAGGAGGGGACCTCTTGTGCTGTTGCCAGCAGCAAGCTATTACCTCTGTGGCTAGGGTGAGATTATCAGGAAGGGCTACTCCTTCGTACTAGGGGACTTTCACATCTAGACACAGCCAGCAGGACTCAGTGAGGTCTGGCCTGGAGTTATTCAATACCTGGTAAGTTTTGGTGAGGAGGTCCCAGAGTAGGGGGTTGGAGTCAGTTGAATCTGGGTTTTCAGGGTTGGTGGTGTTATTATCTAGACCTGATTGTGATATTGGGTTAGGTCCCAGAGCCAAGGGCAAGAGGTTCTGTGGGTTGGAGTGAGTCACTTTGATTATGAATCAACCTCCAGGATCTATAGAGCCGAGGCCACGTTCATATAGTCTAGTACCCCAGGCTTTTCCCACCTCCCATCTAAAGGATCGCTTTCCTGCATCAGATAAAGTGATTTGTACTGGATTGCAAAGGGGCCTATCTTTGCTGTTGTGGTGGGCGCAGCTCAGACCTTTTAGTCTGGTCATGATTATGAGGTCTCCTTTGCATCGGGAGTGGGGTCCCACCAGATATACCCTGTGGAGACATAGCTCCAGGAGGCACAGTAGTATGATTTAGGGCTTCCACTTTGGTCCCTTCTGTGCTCAGGGCAGGTATAGAAGGTATACATTTGCAGGTGCCAGGGGTCCCAACCTGTGGGGACTAGTAAGTCTAGGTCCACCAGGAGATCTGCCAAGTAATGTTGACTGTCTTATGGGGACTGCGGAGGACAGTACATACAGTTAGTAGCATAAAACTTGCAGTGAGGAGTGCTTGAGTTTTAGTTTTAGGGGATTGTCTTTGTCCTGCTGGATTTTCCACAGTGGAAGGTAGTCTTCTTGGATGACAAAAGGATCTCCAAGCCGGGCATGGGTATGATGTATCCAGGAGTTAATACCATCTACTTTGATGGTGAGGATCACAATGTAGGGCCTTTTCCATTGGGGTTCTAGTGTCTCATGATAGTGGTGTTTTACATACACCCAATTGCCCGGGTGATACACATGAGGATCGGGAGTGGGGCTGGCCTTGTGCAGGGCTTTGAGACTGTCCCAGTTCTCTTTCTGAACACATTGATAGCATTGTAGGGAGAGAAGGGAGTCAGAGTTAATTTCAGATTCTAATAGGTCAGCTTTCAGGTTGGGAATAATGGGGGGAGGTGTGTCCAAACATGATCTTGAAAGGAGTCAATCGGATCATGTAGGAGGAATTTCTAACCCTGTATAGGGTGTAGGGGAGAAGAGACACCCAATCACCGCCAGTCTCAGGGGTTAATTTAGTTAAGGTCTCCTTTAAGGTTCAGCTCATTCTTTTTACCCATCCTGAACTCTGGGGCCTATATGCACAATGCAGTTTCCAATTAGCCCCTAGGGCCTCTGATAGGCCCTGCACTATCTGAGAAGTAAAAACGTGTCCATTATCTGACCTTATACTGCATGGGAGGCCAAACCTGGACATTATATCTTCTAGGAGCTTTTTGGCTACTACTTGGGCTGTTTCATGCTTGGTGGGAAAGGCCTCTACCCATGGAGAAGGTGTCAGTGAACACTAATAAGTATTTATATCTATATTTACCTAGTTTGACCTCAGTAAAGTCCATTTCCAAATACACACCTGGCTTGGTCCCTCTGCTGATGTGACCCTGGATTTTTAGGGTGTGGGACACTGTTAGTTAATTGTCAGGTTTTACAGACAGCTACTACTTCATCAGTTTTGGCATTCTGATTTTCTATTATAATTTTAGCATGACGAATTAAGTCTTTCATTTTCCGGGTGCCCATGTGGGTGGAGTGGTGTGTTTGCTGCAAAACTTGGAGACCTGGGAAAGATGATCTTTCCATCATAGATGCACCACCACCCATTGTACTTGGCCAGAGTGTGGGCCTTCGGGATCTGCTTGGCCCATCTGAGATCTTCTGGTGTGTAGGTCAGAGTTTCAGGTAGGCTTGGGGGTCCAGGGTCAGGAATCTGGATGGGCAGCATTGGTTCTACTGCCAGAGCCACATCTTTGGCTTCCCTGTCAGCCTGTATTTCCCCTGGCCACCAGGGTACCCTGCTATTGATGCCCCAGGCAGTGTATTATTGCAGTTTCTGTGAGTGCCAAAAAGTTGCCAAGAGATTTAATCTCTTCTTTGTTTTTGACTGTCTTACCCTTCACTGTGAGGAGCCCTAGTTCTTGGTAGATGGCTCCATGAACATGTGCCGTGGCAAAAGCATACCAGCTGTCAGTGTAGATGTTGAGCTTCAGCTGTTTCCCCAAGTTTAGAGCCTTAGTGAAAGCTATCAGTTCAGCCTTTTGGGCTGAGGTGCCTGCCAGAAGAGGTTCTGTACCAACGGTTTCAGTTTCAGTCACTACCATGGCCCCTGCATATCTGCACCCATCTCTGATGGAGCGTCCATATACCAGACAGTGTCTGCATCCAGCAGTGGCTGATCGGTCAGGCCCTGGTGAATGCAGTGGACTTGAGCCAGGATCTCAGCACATTCATGGAGCAGGGCTTCCATTTCTGGGTCCGGCAGGAGGGTGGCAGTGTTGAGGGACATCCTGGGCAGGAACTGGATCCTGGGAGGATTTAATAAAAGGCTGCGGTAATGGGTGAGGTGGGTATTACTTATCCATTGATCAGGTGGCTGTTTCAGGACTCCTCCTATAGTGTGGGGGGCTGTAACTAGTAGCTTTTGTCCCAGTGTGAGTTTGTCTGTGTCATTGATGAGCAAGGCAGTGGCTGAAATTATGAGCAGGCATGGGGGCCATCTCATAGCCACTGGGTCCAGTTTCTTAGACAGATAGGCTACTAGTCGATTCCAAAGTCCTATTGTCTGGGTCAGCACCCCCTTGGTTATCCCTTTGTGCTTATCTACATATAGTTGGAAGGTTTTTGTAATGTTTGGGAACCCTAGTGCAGGGTAGGACAGTAATGTCACTTTCAGTGCCTAGAAGGCATCCTCTCTCTCCTCTGTCCAGTGGAAGGGCTGCCCTTCTTTGGTTGCTTCATATAGTGGTTTGGCAATTTCTGCAAACCCTAGAATCTAAAGTCTACAGAAGCTAGTGGCTCCAAGGAATTCCCAGACCTCCCAGGGCAAGGTGGGGTAAGTATTTTCAGCACAGTGTCTTTTCTGGCCTGCAAGAGCCACCTTTGTCCATCTTTTAGCATGTACCCCAAGGAACTTACAGTTTGTTGACAGATTTAGGCCTTCTTGGCCGAGGCACAGTACCCCAGAGCTCCTAGGGTGGTCAGCAATTCTTGGGTTTCCTCTCAGCAACAATTTTCATTATCAGCAGCCAACAGGATGTCATCTACATACTGAGTTGGCTTGGGTCTTGGCTTGAGTTCTATAATCACTGGTGGCTGGTGGGCCGAGAACCACCCCCCCATCTCTCCCCATGCAGATGAGAAGGAACATAACCACTCGGACATCCTTGGTGGCATCGTGGGTGAGGGGTGCTGGTGTAGCCATACTCATCTTCCAGGTGTAAGGTCAGCACTTGGATAGGATGTCCATGCCCATCTGTGACCTGGGGCCCTGTCCTTTTGAAAGTAATCTGAGCTCCTATCTTATTTAGGAGATCCCACCCTAAGAGTGGGTATGGACAGTCTGGAATGATCATGAATGCATGGGATACCCAGCCCGCGCCTAAGTCCACTGTTCTTCCGGTAGTACATGAGTATTGTTTTATTCCTGTAGCTCCCTGTACCCAGGGTTTCCAGGTATTTAGTGTCCCGTGATCTTTGATCAGAACAGAATGTGTGCTCCTGTGTCCACTAGGAACTCTATTAGAGTCCCCTCCACCTTGAGAGTTACCCTGGGCTTGGGGAGGGGGTCCGAACCCTGACCCCTCTAATTGCTCAGTTCTCTGAGCTCTAAATTGTGAGTCTTTTGATGAGGGGTGTTGCCCCCCTTTCTGGGGAACTCTTTTGCCCAATGGCCTGTCTCCTTACAGTAGGAACACTGATTTTTGCACAGCCTAGGCTGGGTCCCTATTTCTTGGGTTAGCTCCTTACTTTCACTGGTAGTAGTAATCCTATGCAGCCTGCGCTCTCTTTCTTCTGCCATGTCAGCCATAGGTGCAAGGAGAATTTTAACTAATTCTTGTGTCTGCTTCCTGGCAGTCCATGACTGCTCTTCTTCTGGGTTTTTTCTATTTATACACCCATTTGGCCACTGCAAGCAGATTCTGTAAGGACTTTTCAGCTAACTTGTCTACTTTCTGGAATTTCTGCTTAAAGATTGGGGCTGATTGATTAACTGAGGCTATGGTAATGGCAGCTTTACCCTGTTGGACATTCCTTACCCTGGCCAAATTAGTCGACTTTTAGGCTTTTAAGCCAGTTTCTGGACGCCCCCCAATAAGAATATGGCGGTAGACCGGGAGCCTTTCCTTACCTTCAGTAGTGTTAAAGTCCCATATAGGGCAAGTTAATAGGAAAGCAGCATCTATTTGCCATCCTTGCCCAGGATGACCTCTTCTAGGTTTCCCACTGGATTTTTCTTTGGTGGATAACACCTGTAACAGCTGCTGACTGATGGGTAAAGGGATAGAATCTAAAAGGTTAATCAGGAGAGTGTGAGGTTTTGCATTTTCTAATTACATGTTTTACTAGTGGCAAAAGGGTAGGGGGTTATTCATGATGAGTCTTCTATTTACTTCTTTTGCTTAAGTTGCTCGCTACCTCCGCTTCCCCTGGGGAAAGTGGCATCAGGAGGGATCCTTGATTGGTGTCTTCCTGAAAAACAAAAGGAAGTGGCACAGAGGGTCTGAGTAGTTTCGGAAAAGTGCTCCTCACAGACTGTGAGTACCACATCTGGTCTCACCAGTGGTGCCGGCAGGGTTGCCTTAAGCAACTCTGCTTGCAGCCATGATGGGAGCTTTCCGCTAGGTCCTGCCAAGTGGCTGTATAAGGGACTTGATCAAGATGACCAGTATGTGGCCAGAACACAATGTCTTTAACCCTTAAGATGGTGAGGAGGTGAAAGGTTCCTTCTGTACGACATCCGACGTTGAAGGTTGGCCACTCGTTTCTGCAAAAAATGATTAGTTTATCTTTTCTGACTATGAGACTTAAGCTCTGAGCTCTATTTTCAAACTCTTTGAAGTGATTGAGAAAGAGGAAAAGGGGGGTTGCCTGAATTTGTCCCATGTCGTTCATCAGAGTAGCCCTATACTAGTTAATCAAATTAACACAAACATGAAACACAGGGCACACACTACACTGAACAAACACCACACTGACAATCCGTGGAGACAAAACTGAAAGTGGGATGATGGCTACCTGCCATTTCTCAGGAGCGACCGGCCAGGTGCACTCAAAAACACCAGAGGGATTGAGTCAGCACGGAGCCCTGGGGATTCCACATCCCAGTCCAGAGGGGCCACATCCCTTACAGAAGGGAGGGATTGAGTCCACACAGAGCTATGGGGAGTCCAGGTCCCAGTCCAGAGGGGTCAAGTCCCTTACAGAAGGGGCTGGAACGTCTTCTGCTACCCCTGGCTGGCAAGCCCCCAGTGCGTCCACCTTGACTTCACTCAGGCTCAATCAGATTAACCAGATTCCCCTAGGTGTCCACACAAATACATATATACATAACCATCTTTACCATACACTTACCCTGGTTAACTCTCTGGAGTGGGTCTTGGGGACTTGGGGATCCTGGACGAGCCCCCAAATATTATGCCCAGATGACAAATTCCCCACAGACTACCAGGGAGCCAAGTGTGATGCAACAGCAAAAGATCCTTTATTCAAGCTCCAGCCTGGACTCTCAGGGGTCCCGACCAAGCGGGTCTGAGCTGAGAGCCCTGAGCCTGGAGTTGCAGGGGTTTTTATCGTGGTTACTAGAGGGGTAGGGGGTTTCCACTCTTGGAGGCCTGGGGTTGGCTGACCTACTTCTTGTACTAGTCTATTGGCTAAGCCAGGGCTGGATAGTTTGCTAGGGAGTTGGGGTTTTTCCTTCCAGGACCTCATTGGCTGTAGCTAGGGGTGCAGGTTTTTATGGTTTTGTGGGTTTGGAGACAGTTGGGGCCTGGAGGGGCTGGAGGCTGAGAGTGGGGCAGAATTGACTGCAGGTCTCAAAATGGAGTTACCCTTGTCCTCTCATATACATAGAGACATATATATTTATATATATGTACACACACACACATATACATATATAAAAAGACAGAGAGAGGGGTAGAAAGGGACAATCCTTGCCTTACAATAGATCAGCAGACCATTTTTTACTCTATCGTGGCCTGAAAGAAATATGGATTCAGAAAAAAACATACCTCAGTATAGTATTAAATACATTACATGATATACTCAACACTGTATTATTAAATTGGCTTTGTGTTAGATGATTTTTCCCAACTATAGGCCAATTGATATGTTCTGAGCACATTTAAGGCAAGCTAAACCAAGCTATAAAGTTTAGTAGGTTAAGTGTATTAAATGCTTTGTTAACTTAGAAAATTTTCAACTTAAGATGTATGAGGCAGGATGATTAAGTTCCTGACCTGGTCCTAAAAAAAGAGCTGGGTCACTGATTATCATGACAATCACCTTCAAAATACTCCCCTTGGCTTTTTACTGACTGTACTTAATCAACTTCTATCTTCACTAACTCTTCCACCACAGCACAAAATATCACTATCTTTCTTAGACTGCTCCAGTATTTTAAGCAATCCTTTGATTTTCACTCTGAGTCACCCACAAGCTTTATACATTTTTTTAATTTTCCAAATGTATCACTTAAAAAAAAAAGGAATTTTAAAAGCTTCATCCTAACTACTAGTGCAATTTAGATTCTGGAAAATAGGCCTCTACATGCTGAGTGCTGGTCACCTTCTAACATTTTTTTCTTTATTATTTTTAGTGTAACTGCATTAACTTTTCTATTCCTTAAATGTATGAAAATTGTTACTGATTTAAGTCTGTGCCACATTTTCTCTGTGCTGGGAAAATATCCCCCCCCCCCCATGCACACCAATGTTTACCTCTGTCCTTTGTATTTCCAGAGAAACATTACTTGATGACCCACATTAAAGTATTAAATGCCTGTTCCTACTCATTACTCTTACAACATATTATTTTACTTTATCTTTGTAATCATTATTAATTTATTTTATTTAATTTCTTTTTTGTGTGTGTTTTTCTTCTCATTCTGTCACCCAGGTTGGGTAGACAGCTATGGCACCATCACAGCTAACAGTATCCTTGAAGCCTTGGGTTTAGGCAATTTTCTTACCTGAGTCTCCCAAGTAGCTAGGACCACAGGTGTACACCACCATACCCCATTATTTAATTTATTTATTTATTCATGTTTTATCCCGATGGGAGTCTCACTGTGTTACCCAAACTGGTCTTAACTCCCAGGCTCAAGTGCTCCTCCTCCTCCTGTCTTGACCTTTCAAAATGCTATTGTTACAGTCATGAATTACAATGCAGCCCCCATTATTATTTAAAACCACCTTCTTGATTTGATTACTTCTTTATAATTTCTACCTTGTCTTAGGTGTCATGTCTTGACATGACAGACTTTATCTGCCTGCCTTTCTATCATAAGCATCAGTATTATAATACCTATGCTACCATAAGCATAGGTATTATAATAACAGTCAAAACATATGTGTTAAATGAATAGCTAAATAATGAATGGACTATCAAGTCCTTTTCCAGGTTCAAGAACTAAAGTAACAACCTGTCATTAAGAAAAGACCTTGAAATTTCAATGTTGGAATCACAGGTAATCTTGCTATTAATTTCAAGATATATTTTATGAACCTAATAAAATGTTTTATAAAATTTTGAAATGATTGAATGTCTATCAACAGAAGTAGTACAAAGGAATGCCTTGTAGCTTTACCCAGTTTCTCCATTGATAACATATCACAAAACTAAGGTATAACAAGAATATTCACCTTGAGTCTGTCAAGGTGTAGATTAGTTTCATGATTGTTATGACCCCTTGGAGCTTAGAGTTATCCTTTTTTAGTCACATCCACTTAACTTATCCACGCTCTCCAGTTTTAGTCCTTTGTAACCTCTAATCTCTTCTCCTTTTCTAAGTTGTGGTCATTTGAAGAATTTTGTATAAAAGGAATAATACAGAACATGAGCTTTGGCTTTTTCTTTCTTTTCTTTTTTATACTCAGTATAATTCTCTGGAGATTCATCCAAATTGTTCCTTGAATTAAATTTTTTTTCTTTTGATTTGCTGAGAATTTGGATGCAGTAAGTTGATATAACTATTTATCTGTTGAAGGATATGTGTGCTTTTTTATTTTCTTTCTTAGCTTGGAAGTTATTTCCAATACAGATGCTGTGAACACTTGTGATTAGCTTTTTATGTTAATATTATTTTTAATTTATTTGGGATGTATGCCCAGAAGTGCAATTGCTGGATTATATGACAACAGCACAATTAGTTTTCAGTAGAATTGTCAAACAGTTTTTCCAAGAAGCTGTACCATTTTCCCTTCCCACTAACAATGTATTAATGATCTGGTTTCTCCATGTCCTTGCCAGTATTTTGTGTTTCCATATGCAGTAGAGCTTCCACAGTTGACCTTTTCCTTGAGTTTACCTATTTTTCACAGACTGGACATGTACCATAGGTATGGATAGTAAAGTAGGTTTAGTTCCTTGTGTTGACCACCTCCATATTTTGACCAGTTTGTTACAGTCCTGTGAGAGGACAATTTACAGAGGTATGTATGAATATGTAAATATGTGTGTTCATATGCCTGTATGAATATGTGTATATGTAAATATTTCAGCCCTTCTGATGAATATGTGGTAATATCTCATTATGCTTTTATTTTGCCTTTCCCTAATGGTTAATGATGACAAACATGCTGTCATGTACTTATCTACAATCTGTATATCTTCACTGGTGAAATACCTTTTTAGGTCTTTTGTGCAGTTTCTGGTTGGATTGGTAGTTTTTCATTTTTGAGGAGTTTTTGTGTGTTTTCAAGTTATCAAGATACTGGGCCGTTATGACATATTTGGAGATATTTTACCTCTAAATATAGTTTTGTCTTTTCATCTTTTTCACAAGGTCTTACAAAAGTTATATTTTGAGTGCTTACACAGTTTATCAATTCTTCATTTTATGGACCACAGTTTTGTTGTCATTCCTTTGCCTAGCCCTAGAACCAGTTTTTCTCTCGTATTTTTGTTTGCTTCTCTTTCCTAATATTTCTATTTTATGCTTAAGTCCATAATTCATGGTGAGTTAATTTTTGAATAAATTACGGCTCATACCTGTAATCTTAGGACTCTAGGGGACTGAGACAGGTGGATTGCTTGAGCTTACTTCAAAACCAGAGAGACTCCTCTCTACTAGAAATAGAAAACCTAGTTGGGCATTGAAGAGGTCACCTGTCATCCCAGCTATTTGGGAGGCTGATGCAGGAGGATCATTTGAGCCCAAGAGTTTGAAGTTACTATGAGCTATGATGCCATGGCACTCTACCCAAGGCAACAGAGTGAGACTTTTTCTTAAAAAAAGAAAAATATAATAATAATAATGTATGAACTTTAAGTCAAAATTTTTTTTAACTTTTGTTTTTATATTGTTTGATGGGTATTTTATTCAGGCTTTTAATTTTTTCTTGGCTATAGATGTCTAATTGCCCTCCCCCCATTTCTTAAAAAGGCTATCTTTCCACTATTGAAACCCTTTTATGCTTTTGCCAAATTCAGTAGGATTCTTTTGTTTGTGCCTATTTCAGAGTTCTCTACAGTGTTATACAGATCTATTTGTCTATACCTCAACCAACATTCTTAATTACAATAGGTGTACACAAGTCTTATAACCAGGTACAGTGATACTTTTCACTTTACTCTTATTTTTCTTTCTTTTCTTTTCTTTCATTCTTTTTTTTATACAGAGTCTCACTCTGTTTCCTAGGCTAGCGTGCTGTGGAGTCAGCCTTGCTCATAGCAAACTCAACTCTAGGGTTCAGGTGATCCTCCTGCTTCAGCCTCTGTAGTGGCTGGCCATAAAACCTGGCTAGTTTTTTCTATTTTTAGTAGAGATGGGGGGAGGGTCTTACTCTTGCTCAGGTTGGTCTCAAACTCCTGAGCTCAAGTGATCTTCTCACCTTAGCCTCCTGGAGTGCTAGAATTACAGGCAGGCATAAGTCACTATGCCCACCCATTTTTCTTTTCGAAACTGGTTTATCTTGTTTACATCTGTTGTCTTTCCATATTCATATTTATATCCATAAAAGTGTTGCTAATGATTTTGATAGGAATTCTGTTAAATCTGCATATCAGTTTGTAGAGAACTGAAATATTTATTTTGTTATTTTCTAATCCATAAACTATTCAATTAATTTGGATACATTTTGTAGGAACTTTTAGTGTTTAAAATGTGTCCATTATTTTTAGTAGAAGCACTTTAATGATGGCTACTTTACAACCCCCAGTGACTCATTCTGACATTCCTTTATCCTAAGGTTTGCATTAATTGCCTTTTTCATTCACTTGAGCTTTCAGTGATTTTTAGTACGATGAGTGATTTTTGGTCAAAACCTGGACAATTTGGGTGTATGTTATGAGTCTCTAGGTCTTACATATAAAATATCTGATTTTACTGCCTTTCTCTGACTACTCTGGCAGAGTGGGATGACAGGGCCTTGTTGCTGCCAGGTAGTAACTAAAGTACCAGTTCCCCAGGAGACTGGTGGGCATCCTGGGACAGAAAGGGGCTTCTCACTAGTGCTGGACATTTGTGGGAGTTTTCACCATCAATGTAGTCTACACTGGTACCATTTATGGGATGGGGAAAATGTGGCTTTTTGTCCTCTGGGAAGTGGCAAAAGTCCTGAATCTCCAGTAGACCACACATGACTGCAGCACAGCCAGGAGTAGGAGTATCTTGTTACTGCTGGGTGGGGTGTGAGTTCAGGCTCCCCAGGTCTCCCCTGACACCTAGGGGAGAGGTCACTGCTGCTCATGGTGATGAAAGTTCTGACTCCCTGATTAACATCTCTGACATGACATCCCGGGTCTCAGGTCTGGGTGCCTCCTCCCACCTGGGAGGAGTAGACGTTAGGCTGCAGGACAGACTGCAGGCCTTTGTGCATGTGAGCTGGGGTGGAGCCACAGTGATTTCCTGGTATGCCTCACTGGAGCACATTGACTATATTTCTGATTTGTGAAGCTTTCACTTTATACATTGATTAGGACATAAAACTTTTGTTGGACCTTATATTTTGCCTTTGCCTTGTGTTCTAGAGCTGTGTTCTTCAACTTCAAATTTGAAATACTTGAGACCAAAAGACACCAGAACCCTTGAGAACTACCCAGAATTTACTTCCTTGGATCCTGAATTGACTTGTCAGTCTGATTCCTTCCTTCTCCCCTCTTCCAACTCTTCCTGTTTGTTTTATATATAATGGCTAGGTTGTACTTAGTGAGGAAAGTAGGAAAAATTGTAACGCATTTATTTTCACTTTTTGGAGAGAGTGCACCTAATTTTATACTGTTAATTATTGAATATTCTTAGGTCATTCATACAACCTCTCATTATACATAATAAAGATTTTTCCATGAATGTTGCCATCACAGGGAAGCCAGAAGATACCGTTATATTCTCAAACATGTCTTAACTTTGTCATTCACAAGTTATATATTTATTTTTATAATTCTCAGCACTTGACATTTTTAATTAAAGTTCTTGTTAAATCATGAGCAGCATCTCCTATCTACTGTATTAGACTCCCTGTTCCTTCAAAATAAAGACCAGATTTTGATTATACTTAGAACACCTGGTCTAGTGCCTTATATAGGAACGTTACTTTCACATTTTTTTCTGAGTAAATGAGTTATTTGTGCTTGCTGACTATCCATCAGATTGTGTAAAATGCTGAACTTTTTAGATCACGTTATATTCAAAACTTCTTGTATGAAAGTAATAGTTGGGTACTGTAATTCCTTGGTGTATAGGAATTGGTTCCAGGATCTCCTGCAGATACCCAAATCTGAAGATTTTCAAGATTATGATTATAAAATCATATAATATTTGCAATGTTTTATGCACATTCTCCTATATACCTTAAATAATCTGGAGATTTCTTACAATAGTTAATACAATGTAAATTCTATGTCAATAGTTTTTATGCTGTATTGTTTATGGAATGAAAACAAAGAGGAAAAAAGTCTGCACATATGCAGTACAGCCACATTTATTTTTCCAAATATTTTTAGTCTTCTATTGGTTGAAGCCACAGTGTGGAACTCATAGATTATTCAGGGTCAATGGTATATTTAAATGGGTAGTACTTCTTTCAAACAGTTTCAGAGTATTTTGGAGCTATCCATGCTAAACATTATTTCTATTGCAATTCTTCTGTTTCCTATTTGGAAAGCTTGCCATTGTTCTCCCAATGCCAGACATACTTCGTGGATTCTAGTCAGGCTTAATTAAAAACATACGTTTCAGTTAGTCAGTCTCAGGCCAAAAATCTAATTATCTGTATTTCCGCAGAAAACAGACTGCTGAAACAAACAGTATTGTTAGGATGAGAATTTGATTAGCTCATCTATGTGCTTTCCCACTACTAAAGAATTGTAATTCACAGACTTTTGTCATAAAACTTACAATGAATTCTTAGTATTTTAATTCAATAAATGAAAGATATTTACTGTTTTCATTTTATATTCAAATCAATTGCTATGTTTTCCTGTACAGGAGCATTGAATCTGATTTCCGTTTTATCAAGGTATTATATCTTCCTACTTCTCAATTTTCAAGTGTTTGAAGTAGAGATGACAATAACATCTGCCCATATTTGCTCAGTGGTAATATTGCAACTGAGGAAATTCACCTGAAAATAATTTCTAGGTTTTTGAACTGCTACACTGTCTACTTTTCCAGTCATTTGCAAATGTTAAAAATCTAAAGTGAAGTATGTTCTTGTGTCGGAAGGGAGGTCCGTCTTTAAATTGAGGTCATGGTGCCAGACGTTGTACCAGAATACCTTGCCAGAATCACAAAACTCCTCAACAATTTGTTCATTTATGTAATGTGTGTCGTTTGAGTACAAACCATTTGTAGATAGCTGCATAATGAGCCCTGGGGGAAGCACATGAACACCAGGCACACATGTAAACACATCTGCATACATCCTCATGGCGTACTCTCACAGCAGGGAAGAGATGGTACATCTACATAGGAGGTCAAGCTGAAGCACAGTTATAACTTCATTTACCCACCAGTCATTTAAGCTCAATACAGATCTGATGTTTAGTGAGGAGACACAAAACAGCCATACTTGTTGCTAAGTATTGAAAACTGTCCAAACCACTTGAAAGTAGCCTTCCAGATATTGATCCCTGCCTGCCACCTTTACCACTTCCTTAAAGCCCTTCCATTTAAAACTGAGTAAGGGTTAACTCTGTGTCATCAGGAGATTTCTTCTCTTGCTTCAGTGCTAAAGCAGCTTCTGATCTGATAATGGTACTTCATTAACTATGTTGACTCTTCCTCTTTCTTAAATCTTTTTAAAGACAGAGGAACAAAGGTTGGATTCAATTTTATTTAACCTTAAACTTGATTGATCTTATTGAGGGAAGGGATAGAATGGGCTAAACTTCTAACTCTGAGTTTTATTTTACCTCTGGTGTCTGTATTTTTCACTCTTCAGCAATTGTATCTAGAGATCAGCTCTACTGGACTGACACAGTAGGGCTTGGCACTCTCTGTTTTCTGGTCTGCAATATCTTCCTGGCATCTCATTAACTGATTTGCAGTTATCCTTTCTCCAGATTCATGGTGCCTCTGCCTGGAAGCCTCACTGACAGCCCAGACCAGACTGGGTGGCAGTCCTCTGTGTTCTCTCTCATACCATCATTCCAATCCACCTTGCAGTGTTTATCCTTCCCACTACAATGTCTGAGCTGCCCACACATCTCTCCCTCTAAATTTCATCTTCCTTAGGGCAGGAATTGTGCTTTTATGAGCTCATTTCATGTAGTTCATGAAGAAATGCATAAGTAAAACCAGTGTACTGAAGTTTAGTTTATACCATGTTCTATTCTTAACTGTTAAAAACTTTTATTGTGGTTGACAGGCAATGGATTGAGATTCAGAAAAAGACACTAACCTGCCCAAGGTCACCCAGCAATACTCCTTGTAGGTGAACTGGAATATATGTGACGTTAAAGCCCTATTCTTGCCAAAATATCTCATTGCATTGTACAGATAGGTAAATCTATTCTTGCCATTAAGTCACTGGGCATTCATGGCTCACTGAGCAAGTCCTATTAATCTCTGACTTGGTTCTTTCCCTGGAACAGCTCATCTCACGTGAACCTTAGCAACCAAGGTTTTGTCATGGACCTAGTTATCAAATTCAAAATTCACTGAAATTTTAAATTCTCTATGTCATTAGTTTAAAAGCCCGAGATTGCTGCTCATGAAAGCTTTATGATTTAATTCTCACTTTCTTTAGCTATATGCTGTGTCTGTGTCATATTTTTCCTCAAAGGTTTTGCTGTCTCAAGCATTTTATGATTCCCATTATTCTCACAGAAGAATTATAAAAAGAGTGCAGCACTTTCCCCTCCCCTTAATACAAATCGTCTTCCCCATTCCTCTCTTTACCCTGGACTTAATATTTATTAAATTAAAAAAAAAAAACAGTTCTAAAGTCTCTCTGGTATACCTTATGATCTCTTTAAAATTTTGCTATTTCCCTCATTTCTTGTCTGTATAATAGCTTTTATTCAACACTATAAAACACACCTCATAAACTTAGGCAGATAGATTTCCAGGTTGGAAAACAACTTATCTTAACAGTTCCCAGTTTAATTTCTGACTAACTTGCTTAATTGTAGGATAAGTGTGGGAAATTTATTTTATCTAGCTTAAGCTCAAGTTTACTCAGCTAGTAATAAAAACTAGAAATAGTAATACTCTTCAGTTCCCGGGATTGAAAGGAAGACTAAATTGAGAAATATACGTAATTTGTTTGCCAACATTTGTGAGAAATTAATAGTTATTATCCCCTTGCCATCCCCTTTCACATTGCAGACTTGCCTCTCTCCTTGAAAATTCTCATGTGAACTTCCTTTATTATTTTCTAAATGTTTGTGGAATTGTTTCAAAATCAAACATTGCAATTTAGAATGCAAGAGAAGAAAAACTGTTTTGCCACGGGCTGTAGGGAAGAAAGTGAATTCCATTTCATCACTTCTCACTATATCCCAATGCTAGGAAGAAAAGACCATCTAAGCTTCACCTTATGGATATGCTCAAAAAATGAGACATAAGCAGGCATTGTGCCAGAAAGCAAAGCAAGAATTGCGAAACTGAATTTCAGAAAGCAAAGCAAGAACTGTCCCTTTATTAGGGAAAACTTCCACTTGTTCTCAGGATACGCTGTAACTATAAGAACTCAAGGAAGGAAATGCTCATACAATTTAAAAGGGAGTAAAAACATCTAAGCCAATAGTGTCTTAAAATAATAAAATCAGAATTATTTGAGGAATAATCTTTCATTAATCTTACTAATCCAAAAAGAGGGTTTTTAAATTTTCTTTTTATTTTTGCACTTTTGATATGGTACAGATAGATGCATGCAGAAATGGAATGACAACTGGTAGCTTGTAATGGAAAGAAGCACAAGGATACACTTAGGGTCCTGGCTCATCCCTGGTGAGCTAGAGATGTAGCTACATCACTGCTACAACCCCATCACTTAGAACGCAAATAAACACTTAGAGAGTGCTCAGTAGTTACTGGTTCAATATCCCTTGCCTTATAGTAATCAATGTGCTTTTTCCTCTATTACAATGTTTCTGAAGAGACAGATTTGTCTACTATTAACTTCTGACATTTGTAAGATTATTGTTTATATAGTATGTTAAAATCACAAATTTATTTCATCTCATGACTATATTTTAAATATCATTTAAGAATATCAACGGGTCAAATATTGTTTTTAATTTACAGACAGATCTACGAAAAGCCAGAAAAATAAGATGAAGTTTCAAACCTCAAGTAGTAAAACTCAGGTAGTAGAAGAGTGATAGTGATATTAATGCCAGGATTTCAGATTTAATGACTTGATTAGTAATCATCCATTAATGTATTCATCTCTTCATCAATTAATAGTGAATAATATTCAACTGGGTATTTTGTGTTATTTGATGGAGGGAATAAATATAATACTAATTTTCTCTGTGTTTATAAACCCTTAAACTAATGATTATAAAAAACCAATAAAATGGAATAAAACTTAAAATTAAAAATAGCTGGATAAGGATAGGTGAGATGGTACAGGACTATA
This sequence comes from Galago senegalensis, assembly GCA_963575145.1. NCBI lineage: Eukaryota > Metazoa > Chordata > Mammalia > Primates > Galagidae > Galago > Galago senegalensis. The sequence continues at coordinate 18,572 of CAUYTI010133424.1, forward strand.
ATACCAGTACTGTGGAAGACCTAGGAGGGAGGATTATTGAGGCAGGAATTTGAGACTAACGTAGGCAACATAGTGAAACCCGTTCACTTAAAAAAATAAAAAAAATAGGCTGATGTGGTAATGTGTGGCTGCAGTTCTAGCTATTCAGGAGGCTGAGGCTAGAGGCTTTCTTGAGTCCTAGAGTTTAGGGCTAAAGTAAGCTATCATCATGCCACTGCACTTTGGCTTAGGCAACAGAGTAAGACACTGTTTCTTAAAAAATAAAAAGAAACCATAAAAAGGAAAAAAAAAGGAGCTGGTGCAACACCTGTTCATGCCTCTTCTTCAAGGCTTGATTGAATTGTAGGTAAAGGAATAAAATGTATGTAAGGTCATTTTGTCAATAATTGAGATTTCCAGGAATGGTTTCCTTGAAGCACAAGGACAGAATATATATCTCATAGTAAATACAAGAGCATATTAAAGATGACAATGTACAGTAAAAGAATAGTGTGGACTTCAGATGAGAAAGACAGACCTTCACTGTTTTCCTAATTATGTCATGAGTAGTTGTGTAGTCATGACTAGTAAGCTTCATCTCGCTGAACTCAAGGTGTAATAATATAAAGTGTGTTATGTAGTGATTGGTACATAGATTTTTAAAAATAATTTTTTTACAGCTATTCTTGTTCTTATGATTATTAGGCTGTATTTGCAAAGTAAAATGACAGATTGCGGTAAAATGAAGGCTTAAAGGATAGGAAAAGCCCAATAAGAGGGAGTGAGAGAGAGCATGATACACTCTTGGTATTGAGATTAAGACACACATTGGGAAGAGAAAAATGTCACTAATAAATGAGGGTGGGAAAACTGAATATCTACAGGCAGAAGAATGAAATTAAATCCTTATCTCACTATTGTCGCGACCCGTAGGGCTCCTGTGGCCCTGGTCTCAGTTAGCGCAGGAAGGAACCAGGTGAGAAGCTGATTTAGAAGTCCAAGCTTGTGGAAGGTGGGCTAGCCCTTACTTTCCGGGTAGCCCCAGCAACCTCCACCCCAGCCTTTTATTGAAAGGGAATGATACAGGTGAGGGGAGTAATTAACAATGGCTACTTGCTGAGGGCACAGACTCCTCCCACAATGAACTCCTGTGGAGGAATGGCCTGAGGTCCACGCCTCAGCTGAGATCATCTTGCTTGGATGTTGGCGTCTCCTACATACTATATATATAAAAAATCAACTTGAAATAGATTAAAGACTTAATGTAAGATCTGAAACTTTAAAACAACTAGAAGAAAACAGGAAAAAGCTTCTTGACTTTGATTTTGGAAAAAAATTTGGTTAAACAATGAAAACACACAAACATAGCAAAACTAAAAACATAAATGGTATTGCATCAACCTAAAAAACTTGTGTTGCATCAACAAAATGAAAAGCTCACCTATGGCATGGAAGAAAATATTTTTAAACCATATGTTTCATACAGTTTTAATACTCAAAATGTATAAGGAACTCCTAGAACTCAATACTAAAAATTAAATTAAAAAATATTTATAAGGCTCGGTGCCTGTGGCTCAAGTGGATAAGGCGCCAGCCACATACACCTATGGTGGCGGGTTTGAATCCAGCCCGGGCTGCCAAACAACAATGACAGCTACAACCAAAAAAAAATAGCCAGGCATTGTGGTGGGTGCCTGTGGTCCCAGCTACTTGGAAGGCTGAGGCAAGAGACTCGCTTGAGCCCAGGAGTTGGAGGTTGCTGTGAGCTGTGGTGCCATGCCATGGCACTCTGCCCAAGGGGATAGCTTGAGGCTCTGTCTCAAAAAAAAAATTTACAAACAGGTAATATTTGTTTTATAGTACCTGAGTTCATCCACAAAACATAATGACCTCCAGCTCTATTCATGCTGTTGCAAGTGACAGGGTTTAATTTTCATATGGCTGAGTAATAGCCCATTGTGTATACCTACCACGTTTTCTTTATGCATTCATCTGTTGATGGACATTTAGGTTGATTGCATGTTCTGGTTATTGCGAGTAGTGTGGCAAAAACATGGAAGTACAGATATCTCTTTGCGGTATCACATGATCTCATTACATGAGGGAGCTAAAATATGGATTTCATGAAGACAGAAGATAAATTGGTGGTTACCAGAGGCTGGTGGGGGGGAGAGAAGGGGGAGAATGAAGGATGCAGAAGCTGATTAATGAGTAAAAAAAATACAATTAGAAGGAATAAGCTTTAGTGTATGATAGCCAATGAGTTATCTATAGTTAACAATTATGTATCTATACTTCCAAATAACAAGACTAATTCAAGTGCTCCTAATACAAAGAAAAGATAAATATTTTAGGTGATAGATATACAAAAGCTTTATTTGATCAAATAAATACATGTGAATATATCAAAATACACATGTTATCCCAAAATGTGTACAACTATTTTGGATCAATAACAAAATAGAAATAAATAAGCAATGGACCTGGGTAGCCTGAGCTGGATGGCTTATGACTGTAATCCTAGGACTTAGGGGAGATGAGATGGTAGGATTGCTTGAGGTCAGAAGTATAAGACTAATTTGAGCAACCAAGCAAGACTCCATCTCTTAAAAAAAAAAATACTAGCTGTGTGTGGTGGCAAGTGCCCTTAGTTCTAGCTACTTGGCAGGCTGAAGCAGGTGGATCAATTTAGCACAGGAGTTCAAGGCTACAGTAAGCTATGAATGAGTGCACCACTGCATTCATAGGGTAACACATTGAAAATGAGGCCTACCCCCCACTAAAAATTAAAGATATGGAAATTTCCCAAAGAGGGGTATACATATGGACAACAGAAAACATATTCATCAAAAGATGCTCGATATCACTAAATTCAGGGAAATGATAATCAAAGCCACAATGATGCATCACCTCAGATTATTGCCCTTAGGATAAAAAGACAAGAGAACGGTATTGGCAGGGGTGTGGAGAAAAGGCTCATACAATATTTATGATAGTGTAATTTGGTGTATGTCTTTGGACAATAATATAAAGTTTCCTCAAAAAATTAAAAATAGAACTATCATGTGATTGAGCAATCCCATTTTTGAGTATATATCCAAAAGAAAAGAAGTCTTATGCTCAAAAAAACATTTGAACTCCTATGTTCATTAAAGCTGTATTCAGAATAACCAAGACGTGGAAACAACTTTATTGTTTATCAACAGATGAATGAAATATATATATATATTTATATATATATATTTTTATATATATGTATTTATATATATATATATATTTGCATGGGTATATATCACACATCCATACTCACACATATACATACGTGTACACAACATATACACACAATATTTTCTTTTTTTGTCTCAATAAAGAGGGAAATTCTGCCATATGCAACAACACAAATGAGCCTGAACATCATTATGTTTCATGACCAGAAAAAAAAGAGAAAGACAAATACTTCATGGGCTCATTGATATAATGTTTTGAAGCTAAAGCAGACTCAGAGAAACAGAGTGAATGGGGTGGTTTTCATAGGTAAGAGGAATTGATGTTCCAAAGGATACGAAGTATCTGTTATCTAAGATGAGTAGATCTGGACAGCTAATGGAGGATATGGTAACTCTAATTTCAATACTGTATTATATACTTGAAATATGTTAAGAAGACAGATCTTACGTGTTCTCACAAAAAGACAAAAATGTGTCCATAATTAAGAACTAAGTTTGGGGGATGGAAAGGCAACACGAACATTTTAGCTTTAAATAACTAATTCAATGTTTTCTGAGTCTCAGCTTCTTCTAATACAAAGTACTGCCAACCAAAGAAGATTAATGTCGTGATAACTGAGGCAATGTCTAAAAAATGGTGAGCAGAAGAGTGAATGCTGGTGGTCTTTTAACAGATGACAGCCACCGCTATTATCCTCTACCACTGACAAAAGCTGGGTATGAGGGTGGGCCTGAAGCACAATCAAATTTTATTTAATACAGGGAGTATCAGAGAAGAGCTTCTGTTTCCTTAATTATGCTATCCTATTACCTGTGAAGAAATTTAGGAGCTGTCACTGTAGCATCCTTAGTAATCAGCAGGCTTTCAAACATCTGTTTGCCAGCAGGAGAAAGTATTTCTCGGCTGTGAAGTCCTAAAATATATACCCAAGTGTTATTTCACAATGAATTACAATTGCACTTTTCCTCTTATATATCCCATTAATAGTTCCTATTTCCTTGTCTTTTGTCGAATTTTGTCAGTGATGAGGTAAACTTTTAGCTAGTTACAAAGGATGAGGTGAGAGTCAGTAATTGAAGAAACACATGGATTTTGTAAATGACACAGCCAATTTGAAAATCTCCATCTAACTGTTACTGAATGTTAGCCGTAAGACTATTGTGACTTAACTCTGCAGGGTAACATGAGGATGAAGGATGGTCAATATCAAAATGACTTAAAATCAGTAGAAGGAAGATGGGAACCTTTTTCTGACCTGTGGTCATCATTAAACTACCTAGTAGTTATTATGACATTGCATATCTGCTTTTTTTTTTTAATGTGACTTAAAAAATCCAAGCCTCAATACAATGTCCTAAATGGTATGTGACAAAAGAAAGTGCCATGTTACTCCATGTGACATTTGGAGTGACATGTTCTCAGTTTCTTTATAGTAGTGATCTGCTGTCTCAAGTCTACAGAACAAACGTGACCTGATCCAAAAAGTATTTTTCAAACAAAAAATTTAAAATAAATCTGGACCTTTCTTCTAGAAATTAAACAACAATGTCACGGTGCTTGCAAACAGGTCCAGGATGATTATATTAATATATCCTCCAATTGGTGCACTGCGAAGAAATGAGTTCTATCATCAGCATAGGTATTACAAGTTTGCTTTTTAATGTACATCTACAAAAGTCTTTTATGTAGCAATCACAGAATTTTTCTTGCATATATCCCTAGTATCCACCAATCAGCACTTGGATCCTTGTCTATTCCTCAGGACAATGATAATAGCGTTCTGAACAAACAGCATCTGTACATCAAAAATTGTTTGCTCCCAAATCTCACAAGTCCTTCATAGCATATGTAAAGATAGCAAGCAATTACAATGTGATAACCTCAATCCCAAAAGGAGGCTGAAACTCTCCAACACATAGGAAATTCAGAATGTCATAAAGAACATAAACCAAGCTGTGATATAGCCTGAAATACTCAGAAATATGTGCCTCTCAGACAATATGTGGATAGTAGGACCTACACAATCTTGTTTAAGAGAACAGCATTTTAAACTCCTTTAACAAAATAGTATATTAAAAAATGATAGGGACTACAAGCAATGGCTATCATAGTATAACATTGCTGAGCTCCTGTTTGGGAAGGAAGATGGAGCCTTGAAGAATGACAGGTCTAGAAAGGACATCTGAGCAACAGGAATAAAGTATTATCTCACTTTGTCTTTTAAATCTGGGGGAACATATTGCCATCTTCATACTGACCACAAGTAAAATTAAATTTACTTGTATGTGGCATCTGTGTAAACTCAGGTACACTTATCTGGTGTTCATTTTCAAAGGTATTCAGGAGAAGAAAAGATATAAAAATATTCCACCTAAAAATATAATATGGCTGCCTCAATGCTTTCAAATAGTTAAAAATAATATGAGGATATATATTCGTTATTTTGAATAGGAATGTCCACCATCACCACTATTGTTCATTATCATCCTGGAAGTTTTATCCAATGCAATCAGGCAAGACAAGGATGTAAAGGTCAACCAACTGGGGCAGAGGAGGTCAAACTCTCCCTCTTTGCTGATGATATGGTCTTATACATAAAAAATCACCAAGACTCCACTACAAAACTCCTGGAAGTCATCAGGAAATATAGTAATGTCTCAGGGTATAAAATCAATGTCTACAAATCAGTAGCCTTTGTATATGTCAATAACAGTCAAGTTGAGAATCAAATTAGGGACACAATTTCCTTCACAGTAGCTTCCAAAAAAAAAAAAAAGAATGAAAGAAAGAAGAAATACTTAGGAATATACCTAACAAAAGAGGTAAAAGATCTTTCCAAAGAAATTATGAAACTCTAAGAAAAGAAATCACAGAAGACACTAAAATATAGAAGAACATATCACGCTCTTGGCTAGGAAGAATCAACATTGTCAAAATGTCTATTCTACCCACAGCCATCTATAGATTTAAGACACTCCCCATTAATATACCAATATCATGTTTTTAAGAACTGGAAACAATAGTATTTCACTTTGTATGGAACCAGAAAAAAAACCTATTTAGCTAAGACTATTCTTAGTGATAAAAACAAAGTCAGAGGCATCAGTCTAGGAGACTTCGGGTTATATTACAAGTCCATAGTAATCAAAACAGCATAGTATTGGCACAAAAAATACACACATATGGAACAGAATAGAAAACCAAGAGATGAAACCAGTCTCTACTTGCTATCTGATCTTTGATAAACCAAACAAAAGCATACTTTAGGGAAAAGAATTCCTTTTCAACAAATGGTGCTGGGAGAACTGGATAACCACATAGAAAAGACTGAAACTTGACCTACACCTTTCACCCCTTACACAAATTGACTCAATATGGATAGGAAACTTAAATCTAAGACGTAAAATGATAACAATCTTAGGAAAAAGTGTGGGGGAAACTTGATGATGTTGGACTGGGCAAAAATTTTATGACAAAGTCTTCAGTGGCCAACTCAACACAACAAAAATTGACAAATGGGACTTAATTAAGCTTCAAAACAACCCTAAATAGGTTTAAGTTAGACTTAGGTGTCATTTTATTCTTAGCAAAGATACACAAGTATGGCATTCAAAATTTGAAAGTAAGTTTCTGAAAAGTCATATTTTCATGTCCATTAATAGCCAAACATTATAAACATCAATCAAAAATCTGTAAAAGTATATGTAGGTCACTATGAAACTTTTGAGACAGACTGTGTTCTTGTCCGTTATTTCACTTCCAGGGAACGCAGTTGACAGAGTCCTTTCTGATTCATTGGTGCAAGTGTACTTGCTTGGCTTATCAGGGTTGCTGGGAAGGCTTCATTTGTTTCCACCCACAGATAGTTTACATTTCTTGATTTTCATGTAACTCAAAACTTTCATAGTGACACAAGCAGTAAATGAGAGAAAAAAATGTAAAAATGATATATTTTTATAAGTTACATTTTATGATATCCTGTCATTGCAAGGAAATCCCTGAGAGTATAAACTCAAACTTTCAAACTAAAAATACAATTTGGGCTAAATGCATTAAAAATATTTACAATTTGATGCTGGGCGTGGTGGCTCATGCCTGTAATCCCTGTACTCGCCTAAGCTCAGGAGCTCAAAAGCAGCCTGAGCAAGACTCTATCTCTAAAAATAACCAGGCATTGTGGTAGGCAATTGTAGTCCCAGCTACTTGGTAGGCTAAGGCAAGAGAATCACTAGAGCCCACGAGTCTATGACACCACACTTCTCTACCAGGGGCAACACAATGAGACTCTTGTCTCTAAAAAAATAAAAGGTCACAATTTACTTTTATCAACCCTTTATGTAGAAAATTTTATACATAAAATTTTGTAAATTTGTAAATTTTTATTCCTTTTATACATTTGGGCATGAAAATTCCTTTGTAAATTCCTTTGTAAATTTTTATTTCTTTTATACATTTGGGCATGAAATGTATTAATAAATTTCTCGAAGGGAGGTTGCTAATATTTTTGCAATTACACTAGAAAGAGCACAATTATTTTTCTGTTTACAAAATTAACCAATAGCATTTTGTAAGTGACATATACAATAATTATGACCTTGCATTTTGGAACCATTGCTCATGACATTGTTCAAATTAGGAAAAAAAACCATAAAAGTTTTTAACTGTGCCTGTCTAGTAAAGATAGTCAAGTCTAAATTAGTTTAAAGATTAAAGCAAAGAAGTGAAGACCATGAACTCTGAAGAGGTCAATAAGGGAAAAAGAGACTTTCTGTTCTCCACGTCTCTGGTTATGTGTGTGTGTGAGCTCATCTCTGATTAATAAATGAAGGGTGGTGGGCAGCAAGAATAGAGACCATTTACAAAGTTTAAAAGTTTGAGTAATGATCATGGGCTGCATCAGAAGAGACTACAGTTGTGTAAAGAGACTACAGCAGGTGATTCAGGAGGAGGAAAAGAATATGCACAGGAAGACTGGGTTTTATATATCAAAAGGTTCTGCACTACATGTTAATTTTTGAATTCAGTATTAGAAAAGGTTGTGTCCGTGCACCCATTTGGATGTATTCACAAGCTACAATAAATAAATTTCAATCACCAAACAAATACAGTCAAGCATGCCATTTTCAGTATACTTTTAGACAAAGCATGGTTTATTCCCCAATAATCTTAACCTTTTAAGTTTAAATTTAACCTTTTAATTAAACTAATGATAATTTTGTTAGAGAAGTCAGAATACAGGTATTTCTGTCACATTTTCTTCTAGAAAAAATTTAAAAATAAGCCAAAATTAAAACCCAAAAACTCGTCTTTAGTGAAACCCTGACAGAAAACGGGCTGTCAGATACTGTGAAACTTGGAAGAAATCAACACAGGGTGCGAGGGAGAATCTTTGAGGCCACAGACAGCATTGACTAAAAGTGGAGCTGATTGCCTTGAGAGGCCCCGCAGCAACGCTTTACTTGAAATACAAGGCCTGGGGTGCAGGAAGGCTTTGCAAGCCTATTAAAGCACAAGGTGACTCTGCAGAATGATAGAAAAGGTGGGTCTGGGAAAGGGGGGGGGGATTGCAGAGATGCGCCATCCTTATAAGAATCACACTGTCAGTCTGGCAGGGTGAAGAAAATATACTGGGTGGCAATCTACTCTGGAACTTCTAATTACTGTCATCTGAGAAGAAATAGATTGACTCTCAACTACCCCTTAAAAATAAGTAACCTGAAACAAGTGAGGTTTGTTTTGGTAACGGGGAAGACTTTATTATGTGTCTAATGGAACTTCGTGTTGCAAGTGAACTTGATAGTACTTGCCTCTTTGATGAGGTGTTGCTGTTCTAAATCTGCATCAGCATCCTAAATTGAAGAGAGTTAAAGCCACCGTATATTTCTCAGTTCTATGGCAATACTATTTTTCAGCAGATATATGGTCTGGTTAGAACATTCCTTCTTCAATAACAAGTAATTGGAAAGAACTGACTCAGCATGATTAGCCCAAGGCACTTGTAGTATAGTGGTTGGCTGAGTGTAGATTTTGACCCTAGACTTCTTGGGATCCAATTCTAACTCTCTCTCACTTATGATATTAGTGAGTTCCCTATACTTCAGTTTTTCCCATTAATAAAATGGGGCAAATATTCGCTCATATTCTTGAACTAATATTTGCCCCCATGTTATTGGGGCATATTCTTTGCCTCCTCCTAAAGCACCTGCTATATTCTCTTTATCTACCCAACTGCATTTTGATGCAGCCCATAATCATTACTTGAACTTTTAAACTGTAAATGGTCTCTATTCTTGCTACCCACTACTCTTCATTTATTAATCAGAGATGAGCTCTCACACACACACACAACCAGAGACATGAAAACAGAAAGTCTCTTTTTTTCTCTTACTGAATCTTTCCCCAACCCACTAAACCTTCCCACATACGATTTTATTTGAACATATAGTTCTACACCTAAAAAGGCTTTGTGGAAAGTGGGGAATGTTTAATAATTTTATGTGAAATTACAGTGTGTACAGATTTGAGTTTAAATATCTACCTTGGTGTACACAATGAGAAATGTCATAGAAAATTATTTTGGTACTTGTTGAAGGTGGAAAAGAAGACTTTTGCGGAACTTCAGAGGACTAGAGCAGTGGCATTTTGCAGTGAGGGAGACAAACTATCTCACCACACATAAAGAGTGGGCCTTTATGACCAAGAAGCAAGGTGAAGGTCAATGGATGGAAAACTACTAGGAGCAAATATCAGGGGTGAGGATGGTTTTAAATAAATCAACTCGATAAGATCCTTGGAAAGGGAGCCCAGAGTGATGTAAGCAGAGAATTGTTGCTAAATTGGCTTAGCAAGATAGTTGTTCTAGAAGATAAGGCCTTGAGGACAGAGCCTACATGAGAGAGGAATTAGGGAAGGCTGCCTGACGTTTAGTCAAAGACAGAGTCAGGAGTTAGTGAAAGTTCTTAACTTTAACACTGGTGAGAGCCCAAACTAATAGATTTAAAAGCAGAGATTGAGAAGAAATTAAGAAGTAGCAGAATTTAGAAATATTTAATAAGTAAAACCAGGATGATTTGGTGGCTGACTAGTATTGAAGAAAGAGAAAGAAGTATAAGAATTATTATTTGAACCAAAGCAAGGGACTGCTTCTTTCCAATAGACGATTGATTACACTGTCCTTCATTCACAATTAACCCACTAATTAGTCATCAATTATTGGAAAAGACATATCAAAATTGAATTATTTTGTACATCATTTTTGTTGGACTTATGTCATGCACACTCCTAGTATTAGGAAATTTTTTATCCCTTAGTGGTCTAAATTTCATTCTGGGCTCATTCTAATTAATAGAATGTTCTCTTTACATTCATATGCAATTGTCCTCCATTTATACAATTGGTGTCAGGCCAGCCTGAACTCCAGGAGAGCACAGAACAAATTTGATTTTGTCTTTCGTGTGCTTCACTTCCAAATATGCAGGCATTTATCCTCCAAGACGAGTGATGGCTTCTGGAGGCTTAATCATCCCCACCCTAAAACTGAGTATTCAGGGAACTAATTTCAAGCCCTGCTGTTTTCCGTCTGAACTTCAGTACAGCCCATTCAGATGCTGTCTGCAATTGTGCCGTGAAGGTTAAACCTTCATCTGCCCTCTCCTCCTGTTCATCCCGCATCGCGTAGAATGTTATGCAGACTCGGCTTTTTTCCAGTCTCCGTTCTTTTGCACAGCTACATAGATGGCTGAAATGATAACAAGTTTATTTGCCATGGATCGTTTGCTTTATGCACATGTTTACCCTACTTGCAGATCACAAAGCAAATGAAAGAGCCATCAAACGGGGACTCAAGCAGGGACGAATATGAAGCATCAACATTGATGCCACCCGCAAGTCAGCCACATCAAGCCCTAGTCACAGAGACTCAGTCAGAAGGGATGTCAGAGCATACATTTATCAATTGTTCCATTTTTATTAGGTTGTTTTTGGATTCTTAATTTTTTTGTTTATTTAGTTTCTGAAAGCTTACTAGAACCAAATATAAAAAAGAAAATAAAACACATAGGTGAAAGCCATAGTTGCTGGCAAAGCATTTCTGATTAAAAAAAAATAGTAGAAATAAGGGAGCAATACAGTGTGCAGTTATATTTGTCGGGCTGAAGATTCAGGGTAGTGACTAATGTAAATCACTTTATAGATCCTAATTCCAATACCCTTTATGTTATTGTCCTTATTTCTTTTTCTTTGTCTAGTTTTTTTAAAAATTCCAACCCTATTTATTTATAATGTTAGTTACTGTGCAGCCTCCTGGCTTCTGACTAATAATGATATGAATTTTCAGCTTACTATCAGATGATGTCTGTCTATTGCAATTTGAGAAAGAAAGAAAATATGTTTCCAAAAAAGACACTAGAAACATTAGTACAAACAGATCTTTGATAATCTCGGCTGCCCTTTTCTTTGAGGGGGGAGAGGAGGGGAAAAGAGGGGAAAAAGAGAGAGAGATTTCTTTTGCGTACAGATATTGTAGCCCCCCTTAACTCAATTGTTTCGTCTCCTTTCCCGTCAAATTAGTGCTTTGTAATATTGTATGGTGTTGAACATGCAGTCCGATGGCTACTCACGTTCCTTGAAAATACAGATGGTTGTGGTTTGAGGGGGGTACACAGGGCACTGGAATTATGCCACCGTTGTGTGGAAACTGAACTCAAGAAGAGAATTTGACAGCTGCCATCCTTGTGTTCAAATGTTTTCACAATTTTAGTTTCAGAGCAAACAGAGGATGCTGTGTCCAATTTATCTAATTAGCAGAGTCCCTGCTAGTTTGCTGTTAACAATCTGCCAGTATTTTTTTCCCTTAAAATAGCTTTGACAAAAATTAAACATATACATTAGTTGGCTGTTTTCAATTTCAGAAGAGGGCAATATCTGGCATGTTGTTACAGAGTTACACAAGCAGTTAGATCCGGAGAGAGTAAGTAACAATTATGTGGACAGCCAGAAAATGTAACTAAAAACATTTAACTTGGTCATACACCGTACCTTGGTGCATCCTTAGAGACAGGCATTCTCTTTCCCCCTTTTTTCATAAAAATTAAAGTGTACATAAAATCTCCTTAGCTTGGTCTGTTAATCCTTGTGTAATCAAGTGGTTTATTCATTTTAGGAAGTGAAGGATGGGCAGGGATTAGAAAGAAAGCCCCTGGAGGAAGACAAATGTCTATTCAAAACTGTCTCTGACGCTCATGAATGGTGTGGCCTTAGGTTGGTGACACTTCCAAACTTCAGATTCTTCATCTATAGAATGTGAATGTTGATGGCACAGTGAGGCTGAGATGATTAGTATAGACCGGCTGTAAGGGCTTAGTCTGGCTGGGGAGGAGAATTCGATGACTGCTGTCTTCTGTGATTTCGTTCATTGAGCTCAGAGTAACTCCCCGGAATGCAAGCACAGTACACCTCTAAATAAAAGAGAGTGAAACTTGATATTGCTTCTTCGATATTCAAAAAATACATGTTTATATAGTTATATTAATGATTTTAATAAAGATAAGGATTTTCAAAATTTTGCATATAAGAAAGCCCAACAATGTCTTAACACATTGGATTTTTTTTTTTTGAGTATTTGATCATTTTAGTCACAAAATATAAGCAACACTTACATCCTTCTCTGGTGAAGCTGTTCTCTTCAAATAATTTTATGGAGAGGGCCTGGAGATGTATCAGTTATAAAGCATGCTAGAGAAAAAACATTTTAAAATTTACAAATACACATCAGTACTTTATACAAGAATGTAACGTCCTTACTGAAACAAAAAGTCGGATGATGGGCTGTCACTGACAACGGTTTACTGCTTTGTGATAACAGAGACTTAAGAGTTTTCAGCTTCAATGTTTCACCATAGTAGGGTTTGGAGCCCCGGCTCTCCTACGTGGTAGTCTAATATTTGCAGGGCAGCTGCTTCTGCTGGAATGAACGTATCTATATTCAAGAAAGGAGGACAGAGAGTAGAGGGTGCCAAGCATGTCTGTTTCTCTTTAATCAGGGAAACAAATGATTCTTCACAAGTCCCCCACTGTTGCTCACGTCTCCTGGGACAAATCTGTGTCCAGTAGTTCCTTGAAGCTGCAAGGTACCTAGGAAGACAAATATTTGGCTAGTGACTGTGCTCCCCAAGACATGATCAGGGCCGTGTTAGCAGGAAAGGGGTGGGGTAGTGGGCAGCCGGTGAGCTGCTCTTAGTGAATGGAAGTCATTCACCAAAACAAAAGCATTTAGTTAGATTTCCATACGTTCACATTATAATTTAATATTTATGCTTTTTATATAGGATTACAAATAAAGAAGAAGTGCCATTGACTTTTCATTGCTTGGGGCCTTTGAATTTAAATTCAGCCCTAGAAGAGTTATTTACCGAGTAGTTGGGATTTTATGAGTTCTAGTTGTGTGCCTCTCTTTTGTCTCAGAAATGAATTAACAGGTGAGGAAATGCCACGTGGGAAATTGCCCAACATGTCCTTCCACTCGGGTCTTCCCTTCTGTTCATTATGATTTCCCTTCTATGGTTTCCCTGTGTTATGATTTTATTGTTTTAGACAATGAAAAGCTCATTCTTGTCTCATAGCATTTGAAATTGTGTCCTTCCATTCCTCTGGATTATTAACTTAATTTGGCACCTACATAATTCAAAGGACTTTGCTTCATTTTTCTGCCTTCAATAATTGCTATTTTATACTTGTCTTAAAACAACTCACATTTACAAAGAAAAAAATCAGGAGGACTCTGAATGCAGCCAGTAATTAAATAAACAAAAAACAGGGGGAAAATAAAGAAAAATGAGTTTCTACTGAATAAAAACTGTGAAACTTAATGGCATATGTTTCTCAAAAACTATGTACCTAGAAATACATTATAAATCACGGAAAATTGTGGACATTATTTTCTGTCATGCAAAAGTAGATTCTTTTCTACTTGGTGAAATAAAATGAAATGTAATTATATGCTAAACATTTCACTAATTGGAAATCACTCACTCAGAAAGAAACAAAACTCTACACTACGTGGGGTACATAGCTTATCCCTAGGGCTAGTGTCTAACTTTCTGAAATTAAATTCATTGATATTCTTCTCTCTTGCTTTGCTTATTTCATCTCACAGATGATAGCTCTTATCATGATTGCATCTCATACTTCTGAAAGAAATTTTTGGTAATTTTAAACTGATTCAAATGCTTTGTTCTGTTTACTTTAGCCAAAATACCGAATGATTATGTATCTTTTAATATCGCCCTCTCCTTTCTTGAGTACTGTGGTGTACAAGAGCTACAAATTACCTCGTATACCCACCACCAGTGATTTTCATGGGGGAAATTAGTGACCTTAGTAAACCATCTGTACTCTGTGCTTCCTGCAATCTTACCTGTGAACTTTCCTTCTCCCCCTGCCGTCCCAACCCATTTTCCTCCCAGAATGAATTCTAGGCGCTGCCAGTGTCCCTCTGTTCATCTTCCACTGCTTCCCTTTTCTTCTCTAGTTGACTCGAACTCTGTAACTTAACTCTGATCTCTTTCTTAGTGCCAGGTGTGTGTTCACACTGATACACAAAAATATTTTGCTATTTAAAATGCATATCATCTTTCAATCAACTTTCCCAAGGCTGGCTTTACCTTATCTTTAGAAGTCAAGATACTACCCCAGCTTTTAAACATCTATCCTGGGCACATCTGTTCATGTACTCCTCCGTGCTTGAAGCCTGGTAATTATGTGTCATCCTGTCATCCTTTTTATCCACTTTGGATGGACATTGTTTCTAACTCCTTAGCCTTGCAGCTTTTAACGTCTCCTCCCCTCTCCTCATCTCACCCCACACCTACCTGACCTCTCTAATGCATACTCCATATTTAGGGGATTAGTAGTAAAATTCAGCTACTCCAACGTGTCCAGCCAATGGCCTCCTTGGTTCTCCATCCAATAACTTACGTGAACATTTCTTAACATACTGTGTGTCTAATACATGAGCTGTTTAACCCATAAATGCTGCTTTAGGTGAGCATACATGGTCAACATGGAAATGGAAGATTACTTCTAGAAGTTAAAATATAAGGGGGAATTCAAAGCTCTGGCCATGAATACAGCACGGCAGAGGAGTCAGCTACAAGACTGTGACCCTGCAGTGGAGACTGTGAATCAAGATAATGATACTTAGCTGGGCGTTGTGGCAGGCACCTGTAGTCCCAGCTGCTTGGGAGGCTGAGGCAAGAGAATCACTTAAACCCAGGAATTAGAGGTTGCTATGAGCTGTGACACCATGGCACTCTACTGAGGGTGACATAGTGAGACTGTCTCACAGGAAAAAAAAAAGGATAATGATGCTCTGAAGTGTGTACATGCTAGGAATTGAAACTCTAAGCATTACACGAATACAGTCAAATGACTGTGCTTTTCAATTTTTCTTCTCTAGAAACTCAGGTAAGCAAGACATATTATCGAGCTTGTTTATTTATTTCAATGAATGCCTCCAAATATTTTCCATCAAGCCACTTAGGAATTAGCTTTATATTTCTGAAGTTTCTTCTTTATATAATATAATTTTCTAAATTATAATATTCTCGACCTGTGCTTCCCATCTTGTACTACACTTCTGCACTATTACCAGGCATAACACCCAAAGATGCACTTAAATTGGGGAGAGAAAAAACATGAGAAGAAAACACGTAGCTTAATGTCTTGCTGTATTATTTCCTTAGAAAGCTTTTCTTTTTTTCCAGCAAAGAAGATACACTTTAATTCATTGGGCCTTACCTTTCCCCCTGAGAAATAGTAATTTTGATGGATGGTCAGAAGGAGTCTTCCCAGTGGAATCATTTTCATAACCATTGAAGAACCTGGCTAAGTGGGTGGTAGTGTTCCAGGGATGCTAAAGGGCTAAGCAGGGGCAATCAGGATCTTGGCTCTCTCTCGTCCTCTCTAATAGACTATTTCCCTTGAAGGGGCTGATTTCTGTCTATGCTGACTAAATGCCATCCCCTCTGGAGAATCTCTTCAGTCTGGATAAGCCTCCCAAATGGTTAGAGAGAAAAGGAAGTTTTTGACTTAATGAGGTTTATGTTAGTAATCAATTTCTAATTTCACGTGGACGTATGTGCACTTCACTCATCTGATTCTTGTCATATTCTTTATTTTTTTATTTCACGTTATTATGTCCAAAATTGCCTTTATACAGTTTGAGTCAAAGTGAAGTAGGTCTGCATATTCTCTTTGTAACTCTATCGGCACTATTTAGAAGCATTAATGACATTGAAATCTTGTCTCTTCAGGTGTTCAAAGAGTCATTAATATACCCAGGCTTTAGGTAATTTCAAACACTTCTATTTTGGTGCTGTGCCTTCAATAATAGTTATTTGTGTCATCTCCTGAGTCAGAAGCTTCATTTCTGGGGGCCAGCTGGTAAGACAGCAGTTGTGATAAAGTATCACTCCTATCACAGGGAACATGTCTTCCTTGCAGTCTATTTCAATATATTATCTCAAGTTGCAGGTGGTATTTTCAGGCTTAGGCTAATGGGATTATTATTAATTCCTAGGTTGCTGAAAACATGGGTTACTCTGTTTCCTTCAGAATTAAGTTCACCTAATTTTTAAGAATTTATACACTTAAACGGATTCTTAAAATTCATGTTTCTGCTCTTTTGAGATACACACACACACACACACACACACCATATAAATGGTTGCATTTCACCACTGTCTTATGTCAACCATCCTAGATCTATTCTGAGTTAGTAATCCTTTCTGGAAATGATTTGAAATTCCACCTGTTCATAATGTTTTCTTATTCAACAAATGGTAGTGGTTTAGATACAGATTCTTCATCATACCACACAGCCTCTTCATATACAGAAACGTGAGTCAAAGTATCAGGAGAGCCAAACAATAGACAGGTATGTATTTTATCTTACTTTAATTTCCTTAAATCTTAGTATAGACCTGTATCCCATCACTCTAAAATACAGTGCATCTGCTCAAAAAGTAGCAATGTTCTTATAATTTTGCAAGGCATCAAAACACATATCTAACGTTTGGGGTGTTAAAGTACCACACCCACACCAACACACACACAGACATACACACACACAAACAGTAAGGAGCAACCTGAAGCGGGAAACTATTTCATTCACATTTTAAAAGGTTCTGAGAAGCTGATATAGCATCAGTTGGAGGGTGGTACTAACTTAAAGTAACAGAAGGTGACCATGCCAAGTCCAGGCTCACGAGGCCAAAAGCAATGCCACCCCCGAGGATTCATCTATGTTCACCACATTGTGCCCTAGAACTTAAGAAATACTTGAAGTTTCTTTTCAAACTTCCGAAATCCCCGTGTAACTCTGTGGGATTTAGATCTCACAAAATTTGTAGTTAACTGTTAAAGTCAGTTCTTGTGTCTTTGTCAGTCAGGTTTCCGGAGACTTTTGCATTTATCTGCATCATAAACTGTCCACAGACTTCTTATTTTGTCACATGCAGTCTATTTCTGAACTTCGGTAAGTCTCAATTTCCTCATTTCTTGTAAAAATAGAAATCCCTTGTGAAGCTCCCAGCCCAGTTTCTACAGGCAGGTGAACCCTGGGAGAGCTCCTACTACTTGTTTTCACACGCCCAGGTCAATTCACATGTATGCTTTCTTCTCGTTTAGTTTCCTTTTTGTTAATATTTTCCTCTTTCTTTCTGTTTTCCAAAAATTCCAAGTTTATAAGCCCAGGAGGGTTTTGCTTCCTTTATCTTGTGAACTGTATTTCAATAGCATTACTCGGCTTAGACTAACCAACTAAACTATAAAGTACACACTGAAATAATAGGCAATTATATTCAACTGACCATTTTTTTATAGATTGCCTTCTATTTGAAGCATTAATATTAATAGAACTCTAATAATAATAGTAATGTTACTCATTGACTGTAAAGATTATGTCTTCTGTTCATTGCTAAAGTGCCTGAAGCAGGGCTGAGCACCCAGCAGATAAATACTTAACAAATGTGGACACAAACACAGACACACACACAGATGATAAAATATTCCTTATTAGTTGTATTCATTTCAAAATGCTTTTGTCAGAAGAAAGTAAAGAGAGGTGATGTGTATGGAATATCTGTCTGTTACTGGGCCACATATGGTGTGCATTTAAGCCTTCCCAGTCACCAGGGAAAATTGAGTTTTGTTGTCCTCATTCTAATTATGGGGAAACTAAAAGCTAAAAATTAGAGTTATTTTACCACCTAAAGTAAATAGCATTTGTGAATGTTATGTGTCAATTTCATCAGGCTACATATTTAGTCAACATTACTCTAGAACTGTGGCAGGTGTAAAAAGTGTGGAAATGCCTAGAGCATTATTTAAAACTAGTCAAAAAAAAAATCTGTGAAGATTGTTTTTTTTTAGTGGAGATTAACATTTAAATCAATATACTTTGAGTAAAGCAGATTATTCTCCCTATTATCTATGGGCATAATCCTATCCATTGATCCAGAGGCCTGCAGTTGAAGAGATGGCGACTCTTCCATAGTCTTACCTAGGTCTTCAGCCTGCTAACCTACCCCAGGGATTTTGGATTTGCAAAGTTCCCACAGTTGCATTAGCGAGTTCCTAACAGTTTCCCTCTCCTCTCTCTCTCTCTCTTTCTCTCTCTCTCTCTCTCTCGTCTGTCTGTGTGTGTGTGCGTGTATATATACAAACACATATACATATATACAGTTAGTTCTGAAATTAAACAGCGATTCAAATTCTGAAATACATACAAATTTGTTTTTCTGTAATAAAAATTGACTATGTTTTAAATAATGCTCTAGGCATTTCCACACTTTTTACACCTGCCACAGTTCTTGATGGGTAGCAGATAATCCAGTGTCACGCACTCAGGGTAGTTCAAGCCATTTGATGGTAAAAGAGTAACAATATTAAAATTGTAACTCACTTTTGTTGGATCATTTTTGCTACATTAAAATACATGTTTCATGTGAAAAATTCAGAATGACATAAGTTAGAACTAAGCTATAAAATCAGTAAGGTTGTTGTAGTGATTAGGAGAATGACGGGGGCTTTGTAGACAAACAGAGAGTGTGTTTTTTACTTCAAGGTGGTAAGAAGCCACTTCAGTGGTTCCAGTATTTTGGTCAGAGGAGAAACGTAGTAAAATATTGATCCAGAAAAGATTCCTTTGACTGCTGTTCTGAGAATAGATTTTTGGTGAGGCAACTGAAGAATTACAGGGACCAGTTAGGAGTCTAGAACAATCAACGAGGCAAGAAAAGATTATGTTAGCTTGGACCACAGTGATAACACTGGACGATATGACATCAGACTATGAATATTTTTTAAATGGTATATATGTATATACAGACTGATAGATAGAGATATATAGATAGACATACATACATATTTTGCCTAATTGAACGTTAGAAGTGAGACATAAAAAAAATACATATCTTTTTTTAGTCTGGGTAAATAAAATATGGCATCATCCTTATAAGGGATGTTGGGGTAAAAGCAGGTTGGTTTGGGAAGGAGCAAACATTCATAGCTTGGTTTTGGACATGTAATGCTTTGTACGTCTATCACACATCATGCTGTGAAGTAGGCACATTCCCATGTGAATTTAAATTCAGGAAAACAGTCTTACATACACCAACTTGGAAGTCTTCAGCATAACTATGGCTTTTATAGCCTTGAGATTAGCTGAGTTTATCTGGAGAGTAAGAGTGAACAAAGGAGAGGTAAAGTCCTCTTACTGATACCTGGGGCCCTGCTACTGCATTCTGTCCCTGGGATCAGGGATGTGAGAAGAAAATATGGTGAAAGTTGAACAGTAATGGACCTTGAGACAGGAGGGGAAGCAAAACTGATCAGTTCCCAGAAGGCCAGGGAAGAGTTCAGACATGAAGAGAGTCTGCAGACTCTACAAACACATACAGTATTGCCTAGGGGTCCAAGTGAAAGGTGACGTGATTAACTAACCATAGGTTTTAGTAATCAGGAAGTCACTAGTCACTTTAACAAAATCTCTTCAAAAATAAAGTAGAGATGAAAGTTCACATGATGTAAGCCTAGGTGAGAAGAAAAGGAATGTACTAGAGTTCGACACCTCTTTCAAGAAAATCTGTTACAAAACTAACCAGAGATATTGAATGATAATTGAGTGATACAGTGAGGCCGAGAGTTTGTTAATGGCCTATATTTTATAGTAAGTTTAAATATTAGGGGAAAAATTTCCCATAGAAGAGAAATGAGATAATGACTTAAATGATTTTCATAAGGAGAAGATAGAATATTAGATATTTATTTAATTGGGAGTTTGACAAAAGACCTTTTAAGTAATTGTAGAAATGTAGGGATATAATTTTATTTCTATTACTTGATCAGTGTGTATATCACATTGAGTAAAATGCAAAAAGACACACATGTAAAGAGGAAGGAACAAAGTAGAACAGATTTTCATACAGTGAATCTAAATATCCTGATAAAGAAGCCGATAAGAACACACAGGAATTCCCTTAAATAATTTCCCTGCCTACTTGACATTCAATAATATACACCTAATATATTATTTTTCATTTTTCTAATATTTTTCACAATTATAAAATTCTCTTTTGAACATTCTTGTGACAGAAAACTTTGTTCTCACCTTAGTAATTTCCTAGAGGTTATGGGTTTTCTTTGTAAATAAAAAAATTTTTTTCTTTATTTTTTTGAACCTTATATAAATTGAGAATTTAGTGGAGAATTTTTCTTAGAGACATAAAGATGCCCACTGGTCTTTAATCATTTTATTTTAAAACTTAGAACTTTAAGTTGAGTTCTTATAGTGAACATTAAATGAACCAATAATAAATTTTAAAAAACTAAGTGCTGTGTTACTTCACTGTGTTGAAAGGTGAAGATCAGTGTGGGGCAGAAAAATTAGGTTTATGATTCATGTGAACATCAGTTGTTTTATTGCGAAGTGTCAGTAAACCATGGGAAGAAAAGATGTTTTCATCTTGCCCTTACTGTTTCTGTTTCACACTGGTATAATTAAGACTTGGAGCTTAATTACAGTAAGCAGGGATCTTTATCAGAGGTTAAGACAAAAATGATTCATTTGTTAAATACACTCAGGTGGTAAGAATTATAATTATTTATGACTTAATTACTCCGATTTTCTTAAAAACCTGAAAAAGGGCTTTAGAAACAGTTGTCTGTGTATGTCCTGATTTAGTGATATTAATATGGCAACGTTTTTGTTTTATATGTTTTGTAATAACTAGAGCTTCAAGCAATATTCAGATTATTGGAATAAACTAGGAATCATAGATTTTATGGTGATTTTTTTTCCTTTGGAGACAAAGGCTTACTTTATTCCCCAGGGTAGAGTGTTGTAGCTTCTTAACTCATAGCAACCTCAAATTCTTGGGCTCTTGTCCCCGGCTTCAAAGTACCTGGTACTACAGGTATCCCGGACAATGCCTAGCAAATTTTTCTATTTTTAGTAGAGATGGAGTTTTGCTCTGGCTCAGGCTGGTCTCAAACTTCTGAGCTCAAGGGATCCTCCCACTTCAGCCTCTCAGAGCTCTAGAATTATAGATGTAAGCCACCATGTCAGGCCAATCTTATGGGGATTTTGGCATTCAGAGGATGAGAATCATAGTCTCTTTAGATTGTAGGTACTGGGGTGGCACCTGTGGCTCAAAGGAGTAGGGTGCCAGCCCCATATGCTGGAGGTGGCAGGTTCAAAGCAGGCCCTGGCCAAAAACTACCAATATATAAATAAATAAATAAATAAAAATAAAAAATTAAAAAATAGATTGTAGGTACCGAAGAGAGTGTTATAAAGGTAGATAATAACATGAGAATAGTAAAAATAGATGGCAAAATATTGTCTTTTGCAGATAACAAAGGAGCGTGTGCAGCGTGGAGTGATAACTTGCTGTGTTTGGATGCCATGTGGGGTATCTCAGCAGGAAACAAATGTATGGTCTGAAACCTAGAGGGAAAAGTCAGTGTTTGGAATTTAGTGCCAGGCTGGCCTGGCCACTGGAGCTGATGTATCTAAGTGATTTTTCCCCTGTGATGTTTTACAATCCTCTACTCTGTTTCTTACCAGTCTTTGGGACACGTATAGAAAACTGTGAGTGCCTCCTAGACATTGGGTGTTTTGCTAAGTGAGGTTTTAGTATCATAACACTACTTTCCTTTAGCTACTCCCTTGACTACAGACTATCCTTACTTTACAAGTGAAAACCCTGACACTCTGAAATCTTAAACGTTTTGCTTACTGTTAGAAAACTAGCAAAATTTTACTAAAGCTCTGTTGGGCTTTAAAGTCCTTATTCATTTCTCAAAGGAGTAAAGGCATATATCCAATATCTTCAATATCTTGCTATAATTATGCATGTTTCTTTTAATCTCCAAATATGATTAGGGAAAACTCAAAATGAGGACATTAAATCTATGACTTTCCCATTCTTAAAGTTGCTTGGCTGTGTTGTAACTCTCTAGGGCAAGTACATTGTGAGGACTGGCCAACTACTAGATATTAAGAAAATATACACACTGTATTAATCTTCTACTGCTATGTAATAAATTATCACATTTATAGGCTTTAGCAGGAAAGGAATCCTACAGCTAAGCAAAGCAAGTGAGTTGGTAATCAGTTCAGGGAGGCTGGTAGGGGCTGATTACATAAGCCCAGGTAGATATAGTATTAGCTCTCTGTTGCTTCTGTAACAAATTATCACAACACAAATTTGTTATCAAATAGCTCCATGGGTAAGGAGTCTGGCACATGTGTCACTGGGCCAAAATAATTGTGTTGCCAGGGCCTTCTTCCTTCCAGGAGGCTATGTGGAAGAATCTGCTCCCAAACACATTCAGGTTTTTGACATACTTAAGCTTCATATTTGTATAGGACTGTGGCCCTTGTTTCCTCCGTAGATGTTGGCTGAATGTCATTCTAGAGGGCACCTGCATTCCTCCGCTTAAGCCCCCCTTTCGCCAACTTCAATGCCAACAACAGCAGGCCAAGTTCTCACGTTTTGAGTCTTTCTAATCCCTTCTTTTATTTTTGTGCTTCATCTCTCTTTAGCCGGAGAACTTTTTTTGCTAGGAAGTTTTCATGTAATTAAAGAGAGCCCCCCTGGATATTCCAGAATGATCTCCCTGTGTTAATGTCTTCAAACTTTGATTAAATTTGCAAAATTACTTTTACCCTGTTAACTGTTCACAAATTTAAAAACTGTGTCAGAGTTGGGTATAGGAAGGTGATCATTACACTGTCAAGTCTTTGTTCTGTAGACATGATGACTAGTATTATGGACCTGATTGGATTTGCATTCTTGAAAAAGAAAATCACATGTGGATATAAAACAAATAAAAGCAGGAAGGTTATTTTCAAAGCTGTTGACAATGGTCAAATTGAGAGGTAATGGAGGTATAATTTGGAAGTCATGGTAGAATTCATAGAAATATTTGAATTTGAGATATGTTTTGAGGGGATTGATGACAGGACAAACTGATATGTTAAATGTGGGTTATTAGTAAAAGTAGATGTAAATGAGAATAAACTTTATGGAGCAATTTAGGGAATGGGGTACTTTCAGGAGTAGGATTTTTAATCTTTGCTGTTGTTCCATATATATATATTTTTTGAAACAGAGTCTCACTATGTCTCCCTCAGTGGAGTGCTGTGGCGTCACAGCTCACGGCAACCTCGAACTCTTGGGCTTTAAGCAGATCTCTTGCCTCAGCCTCCCAAGTAGCTGGGACTACAGGCTCCCACCACAATGCCTGGCTTTTCTTCCTTCCTTCCTTCCTTTCCTTCCTTCCTTCCTTCCTTCCTTCCTTCCTTCCTTCCTTCCTTCCTTCCTTCCTTCCTTCTTTCTTTCTTTCTTTTTGCTGTTGTCATTGTTGTTTAGCAGACCTGGGCCAGGTTTGAACCCTCCAGCCCTGGTGTATATGACTGGCACCCTAACCACTGAGCTATGGTGCCGAGCCACATACAACATTTTGGCATCCTGCTCAAGCAATGACACTTGCCTCAGAATAGTTTTTTGAAATACATAGTATATTTACAGGTAAAAATCCTTCATTTATTGAAATGAATATGTATTTTTAAATTTTGACATCATATGTGTGCTTCTTCATTTGTATATTATATATGATAGGAAGAATTCTAAGGCGGTCCCAGATCCCCTGATATATAATCTCTTCTCTTATAGGGTAGCCAAACCTATGAAATATTTAATATGATTAATATCATTCCTAGGAATAGGTTAATGATATGACAAAGTTAAGAGGATTTTTGCAGAGGGTATTAGGTCCATAATCAATACACTTTGAGCAATGACAAGAATCTTGGGTGGACCTAGCCTAATTTGCCAAACCCTTTATGGGAATTTGTAAAAGTTTAGAGTTTAGAAGCAGCAGAGATACTATCTCTTGCTAATCTTGAAGAAGAAGGACATGATGCATTGTAGAACTGGAAGAAAGTGAATGCTGCTACCACACGAGATTGAAAGAGAACCCGCACCTCAGATGATACACAACATCCCAGATCTAGCTTTATTTCAGTCTCATGAGAACCTGAGCATAGGCCCCGGTTAAAACTTGCTGAGCATCTTAGGTCATTTGAAATCACTAAGTTTGTGGCTAATTTGTTATGAATTAAGAGCAATCAAATACACATAAGAGATCCAGCAATAGGTCCGATAATACCCAAGATGTTACTCATTAGTATAAACTTCATTTTTAGATTATCTGCCACACCTATAATACAATATGAAAAAATCATGAAAAATCTGTATTTCCTCTTTGTAACAAAGTCACAGGAACTGCTCTTGTACTACGGTTCGTTGCTGGCATTTTTAGTGGAAGAAAATATAAAATTTTAGTTACAGGCTAGTGAAAATAAAAGGGTATTCTTTCTAGCCTCAATTCCCTGAATTGCACACATGAATTGCTTGGGGAGAGAGTCTGAACTCAAGTGAAAAAGAGCCCAAAGGTTCTCTCTGTGTAAAAATGTGCCCTAGGTGACAAAGGTTTTAAACCAACTCTAAAAAATGCATTCACCATAAACAGCTAACTGGAGACATTCATAAAACAAGGTGACTTTTCATTTATGATGTAGTATTTCACGTTATTGGATGCAAATAGGGAAATAGTTTGGTAATATTTCCAAACATTTTTTTTATTTAGACGACTTTCAAAAAATAAAGCACATCTCTTGACCAAAGACATGAATAATTCTGCTTAAAGACCAATTGCTCTGATTTGATTAATTCATATTTTATGTCTATATTAAAATATGACTTACACATCATCAATATGTTCAACTATTATGTGCCCATTATAATTAAAAACTTAACACCTGAATCAGAAATTAATCCATATGATTGAGAGACGGCAGGGATAATTTTATCAGAAATGTAGACACTTAAAATTGATATTTGCGTATGTTAAACAAATGCATTTTCTGCATGGCTTATGGTTGCACATTGGTAAGTAATTTTACTGTCTCAAAAGCATAGAATTCATAACATTGGGAGAGAAAAAAATTAACTTTAGAGACAATATTTAGTTTAGCTACTGAGGCATATATGTATAGTATGTTTTATTTTATTTTTATTTTATTTTATTTTATTTTTTTTTGGCCAGGGCTGGGTTTGAACCCACAACCTCTGGCATATGGGGCCAGCGCCTTACTCCTTTGAGCCACAGGCACTGCTCTATAGTATGTTTTAGAACATAAATATTTGACATCATTCTTCTCACATTTTTTTGAAATGTAATGCTCTAAGATCCTAAAAATACAAGGTGTGTATTTACCTTATCCCTTCAGTAATATTCTTCCCAAACTACAAGCAATAAGAAAATGTTAAATCACAGGGAAATGCGACTTAATCTCCTCTGCTTTGTTGTCATCTGATTCCTAATGGGAAGAAAAATCTAACGTCAATATGTGAAGTTGAACAAAACTTAGCGAGAATTGCACCAATTTAGAAACGCACTCAGCACCGCCTGTCTTTTTAACACAATTATCATCCTTGTTAAGTTCTGTGGGGTCTGCTTAATGAGCTGCAGATAGGTGCCTGGATCAGATGTCACCTTTGCACAATTGGAGCTGCGGAGTCAGCTTTTTTCTTGTCTTTCCTCAGTGAAGCTATAATTCTCATCACGTTGGCTGTGAGTGTTGCTGGAACCACTGTGCTCATTTCTTGTGTGTTGAAAGTCCAATTTATTCTATGTATCCATGAATCTCTGCTTCTTGCCTGATGAGACTTAGGTTTACATTTCTCTAAGATTTAGTATTTAGTCATCCCTTATTATAATAAAATAAAGCTTTTATAAATGTTATAAAATATTAAACATTCAGGAATGCAGGTAGAGGGCATTTATGGATTCTTTGTACTGTTCTTTTAACTTTTCTTTGAAGTTGGTACAGAAATTATAAAATAATAATGCTTCAAGAGAGAGTGAGTCATGCCGGGAGAAGACATTTGAGAGCTGTTCATAAAATATCCAGCCATGTAGTGTGAAAAATAGAGACATACATAGCTGGGTGCTTTCCACATCCCTCATGCATGTACCACAAAGGAGAGAGGTGGCAGCCCATCATTAAGAGAAAACTTCAGTTTATGGAATACTCATTTTTCACTCTCCACAGTAATTTTGGCACTTTTTCCCACAATCCTCAGATGTGGTTTTTACAGCCCACAAGCAAGCAAACAGGAATTTCAAATGATAAAGCTGAAAACCAACATTCATCAAAAATTTGTTGAAAAATAAACACAACAGAGAAATGGATGACAATCACCAAAATCAATACACCCAAACTTAAATACTTAAACAAGGAGTAAATAAGCAAATAATGGGGTTTAACATAAACATGATTCTTAGCTTCAGAGACTTGAGAAGACATTATATTCACACACACACACACACATACACACACACACACACAAACATACACCTTGCCTTGAAAGCATCACAGTTGAAGGCTGGATAAATGACTTCTATCAATTTTTAATAAACAAGTAAAGATATATTTATAAGGCCTACATTTAAATCATTAGATTTGAAAATAAATATTTAAAAATCTCAAACTAGTAGACAAATTCAATTAAACTATAAATTTATGAAATAGCAATTTCAGCTCAATATTTCTCCCCCAAATCAGCAGAAAATGAAAAATATTTTTATAAAGAAATTTAGTAACATTGGAATCCAAACTTGCCTATTTAAAGTTTCCTAGAGAAAAATTGAGGTACTAGAAGTAATAAAATATTCAAAGAAATTGTTTTAAAAAAATGTCTAACAATGATTAAAGATACTATTCACCACAAGTAAATCGTTCATTACCACTAAGCAGCATAATAATTATGACATATTTGCAGATAAAATGAAACATCTCAGAAAAATAAAATTATACAAAATCTTAAACATTTCTTGAAAAACAAAACAAAGTTTTGCTATAGAAACGGATTTGATTAAAATTATTTATCCAAAGGTTAGCACTTTGGCAGAAGACAATAGTGGATTTAAGTTCATCATGGCAAGCAAAAATTATTTTTTACCTAAAATTTTAAACTCATATTGATCTACAAGTGTAAGGGACAATTAAGACTTTAAATAATTAAGGAATTCATTAAAAATAATTAAATGATTTGAAAAAAATCAGGAAATAGATAAATGATCTAACTTATATAACAATAATAAATTCTTAATTTTGAATTCCAAATAGAATTACTTTCTTTTCTTTTTTTTTATTTTTGAGACAAAAATTTCACTTTTGTTGCCCTGGGTAGGGTGATATGGCATAACAGCTCACAGCAACCTCAAACTCTTGGGGTCAAGTGATTCTTGGCTCAGTCTTCTGAGTAGGTGAGACTATAAGCACCTGTCAGAAGGCCCAGTTACTTTTAGAGACAGATTCTCACTCTTGCTCAGGATGGTCTTGAATCCCTGAGCTCAAGCAATCCATTTGCCTCGATCTCCCATCATGCTGGGATTACAGGTATGAGCCTTGGCACCCGGCCTAATCACATGCAACATTAGCATATTATATAGTTATCCACCTATGCATATATCTGAAATACTTGTGACTTGATTTTATAAATTAATTTGTAGTATGATTTTCACCTCAATTCTATATTTTCCCATAGTAAAAGTGTTGCATGTTTTTTATTATTTGTCTTTGTAATTTTTTAACATCTGATTCTTATTTTATTGCACAGCTCTGTAGTAATTTATTTAATTCTAATCCTATTGTTGGATACTTTTTTCCTTTTTTTTTTTTTTTGCTATAGGCAGAATATGAACTGAAGATCCCATTCTTGGCAAGGGAAAAGACTCCCAGAAAAAGAGGAAAATAAAAAAAAGTAAGCTAAGTGAAGCAGAACAAAGTAAAGTTAGCTAGTTTACCTTTAAACCAACCATTGCTGAATTCCTTAACTGAGCAAGTTTCCTACTCTTCTTAGAAGCACGGCTTGTAGGGAATACAGCTTACTCACACCCATTTTGAGACTGTAAGCACTCTGAAGGAATAATGGTCACAGAAGATGCTGTGTGCAAGGCCTAGCAAGAAACATTAACTAGGCCTCCTCTTGCCTAGTGAATGGTGAAAGCAAATACCCATTGTGGAGATTTGTATTTGGCCAGGGCAGAGATCAAGGAAACAGCTTGAGCCTTGAAATATGGGTAGGAGGGCTTATCCCCCTTATCAAAGAAGAGGACCCTCTGTGGTGGTGATGAGAGGAAAATTCCTCTTTCCCACTGATTCTTCAGAGGACATTAACGCCAGTGGCATTTTACTCCAAGGTGAACTCCTGAGTTTTAACACCCCCCCAGTAAAACAAGAGATTGCCCTCACACTAGGCTCAGGTTCCAGATTTCTCCAGACTACTCAGACCCTTTAAGGTTAATGTTTATAGAAACAGTAGAAGCTGATATGCTTGCTCAGAGACAGTGCTGATGCCTTTGTTCCCTTCCTCAGCTTACCCTTGGGGCTAATGAGCAAATAGCCTTCAATAAAAGCTAAGTGGAACTGACAATCAGAGCCACATTTAAGAACCCCACAGTCAGTGGTCCCCTGTGTTCCCGCCTTTGAAAATTCTATTCTCTGTGTCTTATCTATTTGTCTCTCATAATTTTTAACTTTACTGTTCCTCAGTCGACTGCTGCCAGATCCACAAGCCTTAATTATACCCCACTCCTGGGGTGAGACCCCAGCATTTTACTATAATTTTTCAGGCTTTTTTTTTTTGGAGAGATTTAAAGTTTAATATTAGTATGCAGGAACTCTGATCAGTAAATATTTATGAAACTCCAAAAATTGTTACCTAATGAATTTTAATAACTTACATTCAGAGCAAGTAAGAAAACACCATGTTTTCTAAAGAAAAGATGGGATGAGGAGGAAGTTTTGAAAATGAGAAGTAGAGGCTGGATGTAGGAGGGAGCAATTTAATAAGAAAAGAATGAATCAAAGGGTCCTATTAAAATCTGGGTACTTGGGCAGTGCCGCCCCAGCCAAAAACTGCAAAAAAAAAAAAAAAAAGCTGGGAACTAGTGTGGAGGTTTATAACCCTAGTTCTCTGAGAGGCCTAGGCAGGGGGATCACTTTAACCTAGTAGTTTGAGACCAGCCTGGGCAAGAGTGATACCCCCATCTCTTCTAAAAATAGAAAAATCAACTGAGTTGTGGTGCGAGCCTGTAGTCCCAGTTACTGTGCTAGGGAGGATGAGGCAGGAAGATCATTTATACCAAAGAGTTTGAGGTTTCTGTGAGCTAGGCTGTAGGCTGATGCCTTGGCAGTAGAGTGAGACTTTTCTCTCAAAAAAGAAAGGGAAGGGGAAAGATGGGAAGGGAAGGGAAGGCAAGGGACAGGAAAGGAAGGGAAAGAGAGAGAGCTGGGACCTACAGATGAAGGTGGAAACTTGGAACCTTCAGGGAAGGAAAACCCTAACCAGTCTAACCAGCGGCAGCACACAGAAACTCTTGATAACTCCTTTCTTACCGTTCCTGAGTCATTTATGTTTTAAGGAAGAATATCACAAAAAAAGTATCTGAAAAAACAGCCAATGCTTAATGAGAAAATGATACCAAATCCTTTAAATTATAGAGATAAAAGTTTCTGAAGACACCCATTTCATCCTTTGGAAAAAAAATGAATAAGACAGACCTACATTAAGAGCCGTACCTCAGTACCTATCCTAACATTCAAACATGAAGGGAAGGTGAAGGCAAGTGGTACCCTAACAAGATTTCATTTTCTAACATTATCTAAACACGATATAAAATTGAAATTAAAAAGAAGTTAGATAATTGACTCTTTTCCTCTGACCTGAAAGAAAGATTTTGCTCAGAGATAGATTCAGATTTTAATCATGCAAAGGGCAATGCTCCCAGAGAAAAGAGAACTCATTATTAAAAGCTGTTTTTGTCTTCCAAGTTTGGAAGTCAAGACACTTCATAGTGTTATTAGTTAATAGGATGAATAATGGAAGAATTTAGTGCAAAAAAGCAAAATACAACTTAACAAAAATCAGGATCTTATTGAAAAAATGGGGAGGGAGCAAATAGAATACATGAACGTATTTATCCTTCTGTTTTTCTTTCTTTCTAGTCTCATGACATTATCCACTTAGTCTTTAGTTTCACACATGTCATGTGCCTATCACTGACTATCTTGTGAAATATTTTGTGCAAATGTAACGAGATAACAGACAGGAACATTCCTTAATAACAGCAAAGGGTTGTGTGAATGCTAAGTGGGATTATTAATATTGCCCACTTGGACCCCCAACTATCCATTCCATATTCAAAATATATAGTTTTAAACTCCCCAAGTGTACGTGTTCTTCAATGTATAAATTTAAACATGCAACTTTAATGCATCTCGTATTGAAGGAATTAAAACATGCGTTCTGTAGAATGTTGGCATTTGGGTTTATACATTCAAATAGCTGATTTTCACTCCTCAGATTTCAGTCTTGCAGTCTAGATTCCTAAGAACATTTAACTACCAACAACCTCAGGACTGAAGAAAACATATCAGGTGATAAATAAGCCTAATAAAAAATATAAAATACACCATTGAGTAGATAGAATTTTATAGACTCTTGGAATTCAGCAATGGCCTTGAGAACACTCCTATTTGCATTGGCTGAGATGAACTGCTCTGCAATTCAAGTATCCTAAACTCAAGTCTTCTGACTCCTTTCGGAGTAATAAGTTCTCCAGAACAAATGAGAAAAAGATGCAAAAACTAAAGGAGTAAAGAGAATTTCTGGGATAGATATTTTCTTCCAAGAGTTTATTAATTTACCTTGTAGAAATGATCACTATGAGAAAGCAGAAAAGACAATAACTAATATCAGTGTCTGGATAACAAGCAGTGTACTGTTCATGGGACTGAACAGAAAATACACATACAACCTTCCCTCAAAAGTTCACAGTGCAAGTTTGATTGCATAGTCCATACTGCATAGTGCAAGTTTTAGTAATGCCTGGAGATTGCATTCTTCCAGAAAACAATGTTGTGGTTTTCTTGCCTTTTAAATATTTTCTTTGTGATCAGTGTGTTAAGGAGGATTTCACACATTGTACATAACTCTGACATCCTCTGACATTCAGATTTAAGCATGTGAACATAGGATGGCTTTTAAACACAAAATTGAAACTATTCATTACAATCTTCTATATTCTCAGAATTTAACTACAGTAATATTGGAATCTAAAGTCCAATGATATACAGTAATCCTGTAACACACTTAAAAAACACATCCCCATGGTAAATGTGTAAATTACTTCTCTATGTAAAAGTCTCTTCCCTTTAACTTCTTTTTTTAAATTTCAGAATATTACAGGAATATACACGTTTCATAATTTGCTTTTGTGCATTTTAAGTCGGTTACCTGCTGCTACTTATTTGGATTCTTTTGTTTGCAAGTGGAACAAACTTATCTCCAACATTTCAGCATAAAGGAAATTTACTAGTCGCATAGAGTATTCCAGACTAAATCTACTGACTTCAGATATGGCTGGACCAGTAGCCCAAAGGAATCTTCACAATTTGATAGGCATTTCTTCATGTCTTGTCTTTTCTCCTCATACTTATTCTCAAGTTAGCAATTTCCATGCAGAAACAAATGGCATACTGGAAGTTCTAGAAACATTTCTCCAAAACTAGCAATGCCTATAGAAAGACAATGTCAGTTTACTCCACTATCTCTTGAAAAACTTGGACTCTCTGAACCATTGGGACCATATATTCCTCACTGAATGAGTGTAACCCTGTAGACAAGTCTATGAAATCCTCTAATTGATCAGTCCCACGTGACTAAGACTTACAAGCATGATTCTCCTCAATAAAATAATATGCTTTTTCTGGAAGGGGAATGGGTGTGGGCAGTAAATCAACAAATACTTATTACAAATGCACATTCCTTCTTCCATGCTATTTATAAATAACTTCCCTTTGAAACTCAACTCCCCTCATGAGAAATGAAATGTACAAGAAGAAGACAAGGAAAAAAAAAGGAAGGCATGGGTTAAAGTATCTCTTTATATAAGTGAATTTAAACAGACACCAGGTTTCGCTGGGGTTATGTCAATGTTTATGTCCCATTTTCCAAACATATGTTTGAAAATTCCATTCACCAAATTGTAGTTTGACTTGTGCTGAAATTTAATCTGTAGAGTTTTTCTCTAACTTGACTTTTCCTTTTCCCATAAATTCTAGGTTCAAGTGCATAGTGAAATAGAAACTTATTAAGTTGCTGCTAGTCAGGCAGCAGCACTACAAAGGGGATAAAAACTAAGTTAAAGACTCAGCTCTGACAGTAACTGCTCTGTGATGTTGGGAAAACGTTCTTTGTGACTTCAGTCTGAGCAAAGTATCACGAGAATGGAGAAAAAAGTATCCAATGTACACACCCCTATTATGAGACTAATTTAAACCTTTTATATGAAAGCTATAACCAAATAGCCTAAGAACATGCAGAGGAGAGAGGGAGAAGGGAGGGGGGAATGGGAGGAGGGAGGGGGTTTGGAGGGATCACTTCTGAGGTTTGTCTTATAGGGGTACAGGTGAATCTTTCTAAGAGTAGAATGTGAATGTTTTAAAGCAATAACTGAGAAAATGACATGAAAGCTGTGTTGAACAGTTTGATGGAAGTATTTCAGAATGCATGTGAAAACCCCACACTGTACCCCAGAAGTGCATTAATGTACATAGTTAACATTCAATAAAAAAAAAAAAAGACCTTTCTTGGAATAAAGTCCCACTGCTATCTATGAACTGCAATGCTCTTCAGGGAATTCTCTATGATAATAAAAAATATTCTACCTCTTCCCTATCTAAAAGGATGACCACTGGGTACATGTAGTTATTGAATGCTTGAAATGTGACTATTGCAAGTAATACAGAATTTTAATTTGATTTAATTTTAATTGGTTAACATTTACAGAACCCCTTGTCTTAGATGGCACAGGTCTAGAGTTTAATTAGGTACTTGCAGCCTACATGCATCCCCAAATACTTTCCTAAAGGTTTCAGTCACACGTTCTTGTAGCAACATTTTTTTTTCATTATTTGAGCCTCTCTATGACTTTATGATTGAGCAGATAAAAATCTTTAAATCAAGAACCTTTACGCCTTAGGAAAATCTTCCATCTGCTGACTTCTGTTATTGTGACATCAATTACAAATTCTTCCAGAGATTCAAAACAACTAGTCCCACATTCTTAAATTACTGCCTATACATCGTGGTTTGGATTCACATTTTTCACGTCACTTTCAGTGGATTGAAATCTTTTCAAATGCTGTATGTCAGTTGGGAAGACTCAGGGACAGGCTACCTGGGGATTTGGTTACTGGATAAGACTGTGCCTAGGTTCATGGAAGACTGGCACACAAGAGTCATCTGTTCCCAATCGCCAGATACAATACACTGTCTTCAGGCCCATATGCAATTCGCTGTCTCTGGGTCTCAGCTTTCTCACTTAAAAAAGGAGAAGGCAGAATGACATTGCCTTTAAAGTTCTCCTACTCCTAATAAAACTTTACCAATAGTCAGACTTTACTCCCATCCCCATTTTAAGAAGCAGAAGTGAGACCTGAAAAAGGTAAATCTCCTTTCCAGATGTGTTCTATATTGGAAAACAAAAACAAACAAACCAGAAGGTGTGTGAACAAAAGATCTGAGTTTGACAGTTTGACTCCTGCTCCCTCCTCCTAAGCTGCATGATGTTTTCTAGGTTGCTGGCTTCACCAGATTTGTCTCTAAAGTGGGATCATAATATTGGTGTAGGAAACAAATGGCACGTGCCACATAATGGTTTTGGTGCCAGGTGAGACACATAGGAAGTGCTAAATAAATACGACTTACTATAATTAATGTTGTTGAAAAACCGTTCAAGATTACAGGCTTTTCCCTACTGCCCAAAGTTCCATTTTCTTCTGAGTTACCTACGATGTCTAAAACATCTAAGATAACCAATTCTAGGCCATCACTTTATCACCACATTTAAGAGATTTTCCCTTTGGTCATCCTCAGCACTACCTGTGCAGTCCAGACCAACTTACAAATTATCTTTCAAGGGACACAGGGCTCACCAAAAAAATAGAGAGAGAGAGAAACACCTTGAGAATGGCTGCCTACCTTACCCTTCCAAGAAAATAATGGGTCAATCCCTTTATTCTTATAACCTAAGGTTATAAGTCCTGGGTAGCCTTAACATTTAATTCTTATTCTGAACTCAATTTAGTATAAGCAAAAGAGTGTGGTGTTTACCTCATTCAAGATGACAGCAGAAATGGAAATGATGTACAAGCAGGTGCAGATTCCAAAGGATCAGGCCTGGAAACCTCCATATGACATTCATGGGAATTCTCTCACTGCCACTCTAACAAGTCTCAGAGCAGCATATTATAAAAGCCCAATACAGAGGTCTCTCTGTTTGCCCATCATGACTTTTTCAAATGTTGTGAAATTCTCCAGAAAAGGAAAAGTCCAGTGAGCAAAAGCATAGGGACTCTGGAAAAATAAGGTTCACTTGTCTGACTCAGCACTTGAGAGACCCAAGGTACACTAATCTCACCAAGAAAATAAGCACAGTCTATGTAGAGTGAGACAGGGCAGCCTCTGCACCCAAGGCATAAATAGCTATGAAAACCTAGGCAACATCCAGATTAAAGATGCCATCCAGCTCTTACCCAGTGTCTGAGCAACACAGGGAATGTTGTTGAAGATTTGGGGGTAGCTTGTTCATGCACAGCCTTCCTGGCCAGAATACTCGGCTTCTACCTGTCATTGCTATAACTCACATCTACATTGACTGTATCTATGATCCCTGTCCTGTAAGTAAATCTGACCCCACCCTGATGCCAACCTTCCCCACCAGGCCTCTATCTGTGTCCAGCAGTAGGCTCATCCCTTTTAAATCTCAGTTTGCTTTCCTGGTACCACCGCACACAACAGATAAAGTTCAAAGCCAAGATTTCTTCTGCCATTGAATTCAGACAAAGCAAAATGAATTAATTAGATCATATTCCAAACACTGGTTTTTATACCTTGTGATAGATTTAGTACTCCTGGAAATGAGATACTAAGAACAACAGTTGGTCAAGCCAAGGAAGACTATCCCTACAGATGGACTCCTGCCAACTCGCACTGCCAAGCGTGTTCCCACGAAACACCTCTGACCCCACAACCTCATCTCCAGAGATGTCTATCTCAGCCCTGACCTTCAACACATCTGGCTGGGATCTGATTGCCCCGGGCTTTCTGAGAACAGCAATCTGAAAAAGAGAACAATGTGTCCAATGGCTCCATGGCAGGCAAGAATTTTTGCCTTTGGCATTGTTCTTAGGTGGTTGAAAGATTTAAAGATCTTTTTAACCCAAGTGTACTGTTCTGACTTTTGCACTTTCTCAGAACCCCCTTCTCAGCACTCTGCTCTCTGGTTTCCATCCCCCAACACTCCACCGATACTGTTCTTTCCAAGGTCATCGATGACCTCACTCTAAATAAATCTCAGGGCGATTTTTATGTTTTCATCTTCCTTCACCACACCCTCCTTCTTAAAAGCCTCTTTCCTTTTTTCTGCAATTCACAAGCACTATTCTCTTGACTTTCAAACATTTGCCGGCTCTTTCATCTTTTCCTTCACTCTCTTTTTTTATCCTGACACTTCTGTGCTATAGATGTCCCCCATGTACATGGACACACATGCCCTCAGCAATCACTTCTTCTGTAAGACAGCTTAGAGCTCCCCACAGAAGCTTTTCTTCCTAGCCATCAACAGCTCTGAGCATTGGCCAAGCCCTCTTTACTTTACCCACCAGTCCTGATTCATCCACACTTAAAGAGGGGCAAATCATGACAAATAAAATGCCTTTAGTTTGGAGAACACAGATTCTACCACTATAATGCTACATCTTTGAACCCCCAGATCAATGAATGTTTAACTTCATAGTGAAGTTCACAGCCTGGTTCACTTGAAATTCAGTTCCTATCTCTTATCTCCTTCCAGCACAAATGGATACTGATCTTGATTTGTTTTCTTCAAAGCCCCTTGCAAATTGTTTTCCTTAGTCACTTTTTATTCTGCTTCTTCCTTTAATATGGCACTTTCTTTTTGACTAGACTTGTGCTGGCTTCACGTAGAGTTCACCACTTTCTTCCCGTCACCCGCCGGGGCACAACAGTGCCTAAAATAAAGAGTCCTTATTTGTAAGGGGCTAGGAAGAGACAAGCAGCATTAAGTAACCACAGATTCATGTAGAAGGACAGGTTGTGATCAGGGTGGTGAAGAAGATTGACAGATGCAGTAGGAGGGCATAAATAACAGGTTAATCCGATGAAGTCTGGAGATTTAGAAGACAGAGTCCAGTATGAGCTGAGATTCAAAAGATTAAATTCAGTTAACTATCCTGGAGCCCAGTGGGCAGAGCATTCCAAGAAGCAGGAATGAAATGCGAAATGGTCTTCAGCCAGGAAGAATCACGATGCTTTTGACAATCAGAGGAAAAGACCAGTGTGACTGGGTCATAGAGAACGGGTTTAGGGTGCCTAAGAGAGAAGATACTGGGGCCAAAGGAAGGAAAACCTGATTATCCACACTAAGAACATTGATCTTTGGACATACTTAGCACCGTTCAATCTTCATCCCCAAAAGAATAGGATATGATCGAATTACTTTAAGCTGCAACATCAGAAATTGGGTTTGTGAACTCACCCTAGAAAAAGTGCCGCCTAACTCCTGGCTGAATATCTCTATAGTCATCTTCAAAGTACTCCTCTTGGGAAGCTGTGCACCAATGCCAGCACCTGGCCCACCCGCCAAAGCAATTTTGAAACTCTTTTCCTGGATAACCAATGGAGCTGCCATTGTATCTGTCAATTAAGTTCATGAACTCATCCTAGGAAAAAGTGCTACATACCTCATTACTGAGTACCACTATGATGACTGGATGGTGAAGGGGAGTTCTTGGAAGGTGGCAGTAGTGATGTTCAGCAGTGAGATAAGTAGCATTTTTTTCTAGGATGAGTTCTGGAACTTAATTGTCCAGCCTCATACAATCATAATTGTCATGTATGGAGAACACATGGTGGGGTGTAGAAGAAGCCACAGGCAAGAATGCAGAGAAATTGATTAGAAGGCAAAGGATGCACAGGGCACAATAATTATTTTTAAGGTGCTCTGAGTTTATATGGGGAAATAATTAGCAATTAATCAACAAGACATTGTATTTTTCCCCTTCATGTGGGAACACAAAATGATTTATAATAACAGGAATCATGATCTCCAACTTCGACTCCAGTGTAAGTTCCTTGTGTGTTTTCTTAGTAACTTTCTCCTTCTCTACAGCAGAAAGAGCTTCTTACTTAAGATCGACACCTCAATATGAAAGCATAAATGACAGTAATTGTAAAACAGAAGGCTATGTAAATACGTGATGTTCCTGCTGCCTGGGCTGCCATTCCACACTGACGCCTGCCCTGAGGAGAGTAACATACTTAGGAAAACTGTACACGAAAGCAGGCTAGAAACTGTTGTGTCTGTGTTCTCTTAAAATGCAAAATTAACAAGAATAGCAATAATCTCTATAATGCTGCACCTGAAAGAGAAATTCGGGACAATAGCCAACCTTGGCTAGGAAGCAAAGGGCAGTACAGTCAGTTCACCCAAGGCCATGGAAGATCAGCCCCCAGCTGCTTATGGCCTCATAGTCACGTGTTACTTCAGGCTCCAACAAGCTTAGTACAGTCAGAGGCAGCAAACAGCAAAGTCAGAGGGATTAAATGACTCTGCTGCCCATATGTGTGTTGGCCTATAGCAGAGTCAGGAGGTGCCAACTGGCACTCTAGCTGCAATTCCCATCTTAAAGAGAAATAAAATCTCCCCTTACACAGAACAGAACTTCCACCTTCTGATTTAACCTCTCATAGAAAACCATCCTTGGCATTGCAAACATATGTAAAAGCACACTTCCCCATCTTCCCTCCCCTCCCCAATGAGGACCTGCAAATCCCTGCTAGGCATAAATGCAAAACAGTTGCCAATTGTCCTTTTTGGGATTTGTAAGGCAATCTGCCAATTGGCTGCCTGTAGGTTATTCACACTGCAATAGGAAACAAATTTCTTTCTGCAATTATCCTTAAACATCTACTGTTTACCCCAGGAATAAACTAATTGCTGCTGTAAAACACCCTTTCCCACACTGTCCAGCACACATCTGTAAATTCCAAGAGGAATGAGGGTGAGCTGGTTGCCAGTTGGCTTTTGGAAAGGAATGGAGACTGGCCAACTGGAAGCCAGTTTACTATTCATTGTGGAATAGAACTTGAGCTTCTGATTGCAAACACCCCTTCCTGTGTCAGTGCTCACCTTTTAAGTATACAACTTGTAATAAGCCTATGTTTACTACTGGCTGTGCAATACTTATAACTCAAATATTTGCTAAATACCTACTAACTGCCAGGTAATGTATTGGTGTTGACAATTACCCATGGGAATTTTACAATATTAAAATGGTGTAAAACACACTTTTTTCATCACCACCAACTACTTGACCTGTAAGTAGAGATT
The DNA here is from genome assembly GCA_963575145.1 of Galago senegalensis. Lineage (NCBI taxonomy): Eukaryota > Metazoa > Chordata > Mammalia > Primates > Galagidae > Galago > Galago senegalensis. Next base: position 57,893 of record CAUYTI010133424.1, read on the forward strand.
TCATTCCAAATATCCTCCCAACTTCTCTTCATCACACTTCAACCATCAGGCTTGGTGGTCTTCTCATTCTTAGCCAAGACTTCATACAAAGTTTGCTGAAAGCACCTTCTAAAGTGGCTCAGCTCACCTTCAGAATGTTTACACTTTTGTGCCGTTGCACAGAATACCTTTTTCTTATTTCTCAGACTGTGAAAACCCTACAAGTCTTTACAGATCCAACTCAAGTACGTGGGGAATGGGGCAGAGCCAGCAGTGTTCCTCAAAGATGTAGTAAGCAACCTCCCAGGCAAAAAACTAAAATGAATCCAGAGTTGCAAAGATCAGAAGTGGGAAACCCTTAGATGTCAGTATTTTTTAATATGTCTTTGGGATATCGTAATGAATTTCTCATCCCAGGCTTCTCTCTGCCTCTTTTCTGATCATTCTTTGAGATGACCAGCTCCTCCCGACTGTGCAGTGCCCAACATAGGCAGTAGCTTCTTATCTTTTAGGCCCAATTCTCCTATTAATTTTTATGTTCTTCGTGCTATTTAGTTAAATGCTTAAGGGAGACTCTAACATAGACCTACAGGTCTACAGCAGCTCTCCCAGGGTCCAGTGTCACCACAGATGCGTCAGCTGTGGCTGGAAAACTGGGTTCCATGGTATTAGCAGCCTGGAACTTGTCATTTCAGCCAGGCCACAGACACATTCATGGAGGAAGCTTTGTGCACATAAAATACTCTGTTATATAACTTACCACACTTTTGTTGTCACTGATAGATGTGTCTGTCTCCCTGCCCCACGGACACACACACACACACACACACACACACACACAGGCACTACAATCCGTTATGCTATCGATGCCTCTCCAGGGCCATATGTTATTTTTCTGCTACTTTATCACTTGGCAGAGTCCCTAGCAAATAAACAGACTTTCAATCACCGTTTGTTAAGTAAGCCTTTTAAAAATATAAATTGGATTATGTCACTCCCTTGCTGAAACACTTCAGTGGCTTCCCCTTTTATCTAAATTAAAATCCACATTTCTTTCCCTGGCATAAAAAGCCTTGCAGGTTCTCCACTTCCCCCCCAGTCCATGGTGTGCACGTCACCCCTCATTCTCAATGCTCCAACTACACAGGGTGTGGGGGTAGTTCTTATATTTTCTGTAACACATCAAAATCTTTCCAGGCTCTGCACCTTGGCAAATATTGCTCCCTCTGTCTGGAATGTGATTCTGTTCATACAGTCGTCTCCTTCTCATCTCCCCATCAGGATGCAGCTTAAATATCATATCAGAAAAGCCTTTTCTGACTTTGCCTCTTTCCCAAAATATTCTCTATCATTCCACTCTGTTGGGTTCACTCCTAGTGTTTATCACAATTCTGGATAGTTATTTATTTACCATCTTTATCCCAGGCTAGACTGTAAGCACAGAGCTGGGGGCCCTTGTTTTCTCTCACATATACAGAACCTAAAATAGCACTTAGCACTCCATAAATATTTATTAATGGGGAAATGCATCAGAAGGTGGTGAAGCAAATTGCATCTTGATCATTGACAGTGATTTTAGGCACATTATGTTTCCTTTTTAAGCTTCATCTTCCTTTTCTGCAAAACAGGGAGATTCCCCAGGTTAATATAATGTTTATTTCTCTTCACCCAACAACTTCTAAGGCTTTCTATTCTGAGATGCTTTTCCTAACTATCTCAGTCTGGGTTCACTGAATGCCCACAGAGAGGACAGTCAAGGGTCCTGGTCCACAGCCAGCAGAGTTCCTTGGCATCAGCTAATACCAATTACCAGCCATGTAAGTGAAGACATTTTGAACCATCCAGATATCCCACAGTGATAGCCCATAAAGCAGACCTGGCCAGCCAATTTACAACATCATGAGGAAGAAAAAAATTTGTTGCTTTAAGCCACTAGAGCTTAGGAGGGTTGTTACCACCCCAAACACCCTCAAGAGTAGATATAATTATCTCATTTACACAAAGAAGAAACTGAGGCTCAGAAATGGCAAATGACCAAATTCACATCATTATTTCAATTCTGATTGGCATTTTCCATCTTCCCGGGAAAAGAGCAAATCACCCTTTGAAACAGGTCTACAATTGTCTAAACTAAAGAGGAGGCCCTCTGTGGGTCACGTGATTCTGGCTCCCTCTACCTCAAGTCATCGGTAATTAGAAGCAATTAGCAACTAACTCAAAAACAGCCAGACCATCAACTAACCAGCAACCTACAGCATGCCTTAGAATGGAAGAAGATCAAACTAAGAGTAGAATGTGAACGTTTTAAAGCAATAACTGAGAAAATGACATGAAGGCTGTGTTGACCAGTTTGATGGAAGTAGTTCAGAATGCATGTGAAACCCCCACACTGTACCCCAGAAGTGCATTAATGTACATAGTTAACATTCAATTAAAAAATAAATTAAAAAAAAAAAAAAGAAATTTCAAAAGACTGACATCAAACAGCATGTTCTCTAGGTTCAATGCAGCTAAAATTAAATCAAACAGAAAACTAGAAAACCTACATACATATTTTTAACATTAATAAGCCATTAAATAACTCCTGGATCAAAGAAGAAATCACAATTTTAAATAAAACATTTTGAACAATGACATAATTCTACAATACGAAAAATGTTATGGAATGGCTAAAACTGTAATTGGAAGGAAATTTATAGACACAATTACATGCACATAGTAGAAAATAAGACTAAAAATCAGTATACTATTCTATACTACACATTACGAATTTAGAAAATGAGAACGGGGAAATGGCAGACTAGAAGTAACCTCTCAATGGCCTCTTCCGGGAAAAGTGGGAAAAACCACAGGCAGTGGCTGCCATTAAGATGGCTCCACTCAGAGATAGTTGTGAGGTTACAGAGAATGCAGGACACTAGGAGAGGGGGTGGGGTGGGGAACAAACATTAAAAAAAAAAGGAAAAATAACAAAGAAGCAGATGGCAAAACATACAAAAGCAGACAGTCTGTGGGGATCACTGCACTCTGAGCTGCTGAATGGCCAGCACCATTCCCTATGGCCCCATCAGATTAGAGACTATTGGAGACCAATCTGAATTCCATGCAAAGCTATCATGCTAGAGAGCAGGCATGAAGGGGAACAACTGCGACTGGTGCCATCCAGAACCCTGGGGTACACCACACAGGGCCTGTGTGGAGCTGGGGTGGGAGCAGATTGACTTGTGGTTCCTCAGCCAAAGCAGATGACCTGAAACCAAGCACTTCCCCGACAAAGGACAGCAGGATCTGGGCATGGGCACTGACAGGGCTGGGCCTATTGGGCTGCCACCAAGCAAGGACATAACAGGCCACAGTTCCACTTTGGCAGGTTCCAGGAGGGACACTGAGAACTCTGTGACCCTGGGATCACAGTCCAACAGCCCAGATCAGCCCCACCTGATATGGCATTTGAGCAGCTCAAAAGACCTGTAGTTTGGCCTGCTATAGTGGGGGGGGGGGGGTGATCTCAGTCAGCTGAGATCAGGTTTTGGCAAATTAGAGAGGGAAACGGAACAACGCAAATAGCAGCTACTGTTACCACTAATACCACAGTGCCATCCAGTGACTAATCCTTATCTGAATCCTGGAGGAATATTGCCAACTATAATTTAGGGTTATCATAACATTTTTAGCTCAAATTAGGGGGGAAAACCCCACCAGATGAGGAGAAATGAACAAAAAACTGTGGCAACATGAAAAAATTATAACAGATGAATTCCCCAAGAGATCACAATGGTGCCACAGCAGAGAATTTCAACCATAAAGAAATTGTTGAAATGACAGAAACAGATACAGAATCTGAATGGCAAGTAAGGTGAGTGGAATGTAATACAAATTTGAAAACCAGCAAAAAGAAGTCTCCAAAATGTCTCAGGAAATCAATGACATTAAAGAAGACGTTGCCAAGGATCTGGACAAAACTAGGAGGGATATAATGAAGCTTAAAGAACTAAAAGATGCATTCAGGGATTTCAAAACACAGCAACAGATTAAACCATGGAAAAGAAAGAATCTCAGAGCTTGAAGAAAAGGCTCTTGAGTTAACCCAGTCATTGAAAAGAGGCAGAAAAGAAGATATCAAAGGCAGAGCAATCACTCAGAGAGATTTGAGATTCTGCAAACCATACAAACATACAAATTATAGGTATCCCTGAGGAAGACAAAGTCCTAAAAGCACGGAATATCTAGTTGAAGGTATCACAGAAAATTTTGCAAACATTACCAGAACTCAGACATCCATTACTAGATGAACTTCAAATCTCAGGAAGATTCAATTCAAATATAGCATCACCGAGACACATTGCAATTAACACTCATCCCCACACAAAGCCATGGAAATTAAACAACTTATTGCTGAATAATGGCTGAGTGAAGGAGGAGGTAAAGATGGAAATTAAAAGATTCTTTGAAGTAAATGTCAATGAGACCACAGGCTGTGAAAACATGTGTGATACCACAAAAGCAGTTGTGAGAGGGAAGCTCAATCAAAAATGAAAAAGGTAAAATAATGACAAATATCATGGAAATACAAAATATCATCACTGAATACTATAAGAATCTCTATACCCATAAATTTTAAAATGTGGAGGAAATGGACAAATTCTTGGAATCACACTACTTCTTTGACTCAACCAGAAAGAAATAGAACTCCTGAATCAACCAATATCAAGCACCCAAACTGAAGCAACAATAAAAAATTTTCCAACAAAAAGAGTCCCAGTACAGGTTTCTCATCAGAATTCTACCAAACTTCCGAAGAAGAACTTGTACCACTATTTCAGAAACTATTCCACAACATTAAGAAGGATGGATCCCTTCCCAACTCATTGTAAAAAGCAAATACCATCTCGATACCAAAGCCAGGAAAGGATGTTACAAATAAGAAAACTATAGACCAATTTCTTTAATGACTATAGACACATTCTCGATAAAATCTTAGCAAACAGAACTCAACTGCACATCAAAAAAATAATTCATCATGACCAGGTAGGCATTATACCAGAGATGCAAGGTTGGTTTGACATACAGAAATCTATGAATGCTACTCACTACACAAATAGAAGTAAAAACAAGGACTGTATAATTCTTTTAATAGATACAGAAAAAGCATTTGACAGAATTCAACAACATTTTTAAAAAGAACACTTAAGAAAATTGGCATAGTTAGTACTTCCTTAAAATAATAGAATCTATCTACAATCCTAACCCAACATATTGAATAGAGAAAAACTGAAAGCATTCTCACTTAGATCTGGAACTAGGCATGGATACCCCCTATTGCCACTACTATTTAACATAGTACTGGAAGCCCCAGCCAGAGCAACTAGAAAAGAGAAGGACATCAAGCATATCCCAATGGGGAAAGAAGAGGTCCAGCTTTCACTCTTTACTGATGATATGGTTCTTTTTTCATTTCAAATTAATATAAGGGTACAAACAATTAGGTTACGCTGTTTGCATTTGTTAGGTTAGAGTCTAAGTTATAGTTGAGCTCTTCACCCAGGAGGTGTACTGTGTACCTTTACAGTGTGTCCATTACGTGGTAGCACACCAAATCCCCTGCATCCTGCCCTCCACCCCTTCATTCCTCTCCATTCCCCCCATTTGGATGCAGTTGTGTTTTTCTCTCATGTGGAAGTACAATTGTTCATCTATTGCTTTCATGTAAGTATTGAGGACATTGTACACTGATTTTCCGTTCTTGTGATACTTTACTTAGGAGGATGTTCTCCAAATCTACCCAGGTCAGTACAGAAGGTATACAGTCTCTCTCTTCTTAGGGCTGAATAGTAGTATACATGTATTACAGCTTATTAATCCACTCATGAATTGATGGGCACTTGGGTTGAATTCAATATCTTGGTGATTAGGAATTAAGCTGCAATAAACATTCTAGTGCAAATGTCCTTATGGCAAAATAATTTCTTTTCTTCTAGGTAGATATCTAGTAATGGGATTATATGGTCAAATGGAAGGTCTAATTTTAGTTCTTTAATGATTCTCCATACTTCTTTCCAAAGAGGCTACAGTTGTTTGCAATCCTACCAGTAGTATAAAAGTGTTCCTTTCTCTCCATAACTGCGCCAACATCTGCAGCTTGGGCTGATGATATGACTTTATATCTAGAAAACTCCAAAAATTCTACTAAGAGATTCCTGGAGTTGATAAATAATTATAGCAAGTCTCAGGTTACAAAAATCAATGTATACAAATCAGTACCATCCATATACACCAACAACCGCCAAGCTGAGAATCAAAACACAATACCCTTCACATTCACACCAAAGAAAATAAAATACCTTGGGATGTTTTTGGCAAAGGAAGTCAAGGGTCACTATGGGGAGAAGACTAACACACTGAGAAAAGAAATTATAGAGGATGTAAACAGAAGGAAAATCATACCGTGTTCATATATTGGTAGAATCAACATTGTTTAAGATGTCTATACTAACCAAAGTGATCTACAGATTTCATGCAATTTCCACTGAAATATTAGCATCGTATTTTGCAGATCTCAAAAAAAAAATTCTACACTTCATATGTATGTAGAAAAGACCTTGAATAGACAATGAAATCTTATAAAGTAAGAACAAATCATGAGGCACACAAGGGAATAGTAGTCACCACAGCATTGTATTTGCATAATACAGACACAGACCTTTGGATAAGAACAGAGAATCCAGACAGAAAATCATCCTCCTATTGCCATATGATCTTTGGCAAAGCAAACAAAAACACACAATGGGAAAAGAATTGCTATTCAATACATGGTGCTGGGAGAACTTGATACCCACATGTAAAAAAGTGAAACAAGACCTCCACCTCTCACTACTCACACGAATTAATTCCTAATGGATAAAAGGTTCAAACCTAAGTCATGAAACTATAAGAACTCTAGAAGAAAGGGTTGGAAAAATTCTTATAGACGCCAGCTTAAGGAAAGAATTTATGAAAAATAACCCAACACTATTCACAGCAACAACAAAAATAAAGGGAACCTGATCAAGTTAAAAAGTTTCTGCACAGCCAAAGACATAATCAACACAATCAATCAACAACAAAGCAAATAGACAATCTACTGAATGGGAAAAGATATTTGCATGCTACACATCCAAAAGACGACTGATAACCAGAATGTACGAAGAACTCAAGCAAATCAACAAGAAAAGATCAAATGACTACATTAAAATTTGGGTGAGAGACAAGTACAAGATTAACAACAAACACATGAAAAAATGCTCAACAGCTCTGGTCATCAGGGGAATGCAAATCAAAACCACAATGAGATACCACCTAACCCCAGTGAGCATGGCTTACATCACAGGGTCCCCAAACAACCGATACTGGCATAAATTCAGAGAGAAGGGAACACTCACACAGTGCTGGGGGGGGCTGCAGACCAGTACAACCTCTACAGAAAGTAACACGGAGATATCTCAGAGAACTAAAAAGAGACCTACCATTTGCTCCACTAACCCCACTACTAGGTATTTAGCCAAAGGAAAAACAAGACATTTTACTTAAAAAGACACTTTCCCCCCAATGTTTATAGCAGTGCAGTTCACAACTGCAAAGATGTGGAAACAATCCAAGTGCCCATCAGAACATGACTGGATTAATAAAATATGGCAATACTCAGCCATAAAATAAGACGGTCAGCTAGTATCTTTTGTACTAGCCTGCATGGAACTGGAGCCCATTCTAAGAGGAGTATTATACGAATGGAAAAACAAACACTACATGTACTCAATACTAAACTGAGACTAGTTGATCAACACCTATGTGCTCATAGGGAAGCAAAACTCAACAAGATTCAGGTGGGAAGGAGGGGAAACGGAGAAGGGTAAATTCCCAACAAAGGGACTTTGAATGAGGTCATTGCACACTTTTTGGATAAGGGGAACACTTTTAACTTTGACTTAAAATTTACAAAAGCAAACTATGTATCCAAAATGAACGTACCCCCATACTGAAATGAAGTTTAAAAAAATAAAATCTCTCTCTAAATTAAAAAAAAAAAAAAGGAATTTAGAAAATAACAAGCTTAACTTCCCAAAATAGAAGTAAACAATAAAGTTTGGAACGGAAATTAATAAAATAGAAATAAACATACAAAAAAGATCAATAAAGCCCCAAGTCCTAAAATAAGTGAAAAATCTCTAGGAATAATTAAGACAAAAGAGAAAGCACAAATAGCCAGCATAAGAGATGAAGAAGAACTATCTAACTCCACATGCTGATGTTAAAAGGAATGAGAGTACCTGAAATTTTAAATAAAGCAGACATTTATAGAAATATATGTAACCAAATATTTCAAGAAGAAAGAAAAAAAATCTTTAGTATTTTCATGATTCCAGAGGCTACCTCTCCCCAAACTTACTCTGTTAAACATGTCAGAACAAGTCATTTCTACCTACGAAAGCTCCTCCAGAGATTTAAAATGATGGAACACTGTGCTTTGCACCACGGGAAGCTATCGTGATCTTTGTAACAAACTGATAAAAGACAATACTAAAAAAAGAAACATTCAGCTCATTCTTGTTCAAAAATCTATACACAGAAGTCCTAAGCAAACTCATCACAAGTCCTAAGCAAACTTGTCAGATCAACAGATTAAAGAAGTTATGCCATCTTGTTAATGGATACAGGAAAAGAGTGATAGATAAAATTTAACACTCACTTTGAACATTTATCAACTGTGTTTATAAAAGAATGTATTTGATAATGAAGTATCAATGTAGGTTGGTGGGAAGGATGCCATGGACTGAATTGTGCCTGCCCCCAAATTAGAGGTTGAAGCACTAACCTCCCCAGAGGTTAGAGATGGGGCCTTGGGGAGGGAATTAGGTTTCCATGAGGGGTCTGGAGATGGGATGCTCATGACGGAATAGACACCCTCTCTCTCCTCCCCCTCCCTCTCCCTCTCTCCACCGTGTGAGATTACAGGAAGAAAGTAGCCATCTGCAAGCCAGGCAGAGGCCCTTACCAGGAATTAAATCTGCCAGCTTGTTGAACTTGGACTTCTCAGTCTATAGAACTGTGAGAAATAAATGTTTCTTGTTTAAGCCACCCAGTCTGTGGCATTTGGTTACCGCAGGCTGATGTGACTAAGCCGGGGAGGCTGTACATGTGGGGAGGAGGAGATGTGTAAGAACTGTGTATATTTTATACTTGATTTTGTTATGAACCTAAAAGTGTTCTAAAAAATAAAGTCTGTTAAAGAAAGATCATTCTAGCATATTAAAAAGAGCTTCCTTACCCTGTTAAAAAGCCTTCTATGAAAACAAGTCCACAAGAAACCACACGTTTAAAGGAAAAATACTGAGATTTTTAGGTGGTTATGCTTAAGAGAGGGATGCCTGTCCTCCTCTCATCCCCTCCAGTGGCCTTTGTGCTGGTGTTCCTACGAAACTTAGTCAAGTAGCAGAAAGAAAATTTATCCAGGTTGGAAAAAAAGAAAATAAAACATCTTCGCACAGATATGACATGACTTGTGTAGAGAAACTGAAAAGCAAACTGTTTGAATAAATTATAGTTTTGCAAGTTTGGGAGATTCCAAATCAATATAACACAATCAATAGTTTCCATTTTCCTACAGCAAACAGCAGACGTACTATAATTTAAAAATTTCTTTAAAAGAACATAAAGTGCCATAATAAAAGATGTCTATAACTTTTATAAGCAAAATTTCACCATCTTAATATCTTACTGAAAACTGCTGAAGACCTGAATAAGACAGAGAGACAACATTTATTAGAAGACTTAATATAAAAATGACAAATCTCTCCTAATTGATGTGTAACTCATCCAGACCCAGTTAAAATCCCATGTTTGGGTGTCATTGTTTTTGTAGTTGTAAAGCAGTACCACGTTAGGAAGTAACAATACATCTTATCACCCAGAAATTCCATCACTAGGCAGACCCCAGAAAACATAGTCTACATAACCCTACAGATGTAAACCCAGGATACGTGGCTAAGCACGAGATAGTAATATTGTCAGTCGTAGCAAAAACTGGCATATTCACTTTTCATTGATGCTGAAACACATTCCCACAAACTGAACAAATTAAAACAACACAGATTTAATTTCTTATGGTTTCTAGTTTAAAAGTCTGAAAATGGTCTCAGAGGCTGACATCAAGGTATCAGCAGGGCCGCACTTGTTTATAAAGTCTCCAGGGAGAATCCCGTTCCTTTCTTTCTCCAGCCCCCGCAGGCCAACCATATTCCTTGGCCTACGGCTCCTCTCCATGTCTTGAAGAGCAGCAACGTCGTGTATCTTTGATTATTTTTCTGTCATCATACACTCAGCCTCTGAACTCAGCCTGGAAGGGATTTTACAGTTTAAGGCATAATGAGATTAGGCTGGGCCTGTCTCCAGATTACCTTCTTATCTTCAGGTCCTAAAGCTTAATTACATCTGCAAAGACCCCAAATTCATTTTGCCATGTGAGGTGACACATGCAGTCACAGGTTTGGGGACATTTGGGGGAGACCACCATTCTGCTTACACAAATGCAAGCAACCCACATTTCAGCGGGCGAGCTTACGTTATTGCTGTGTGTTTTCTAGAATCCCCTTCCCTGAGTAGTTCCAAGTAAATGATGGCCACAGGAGGGAATTCTGTGAGGTTTGCACAAGAAAACAAAGAAACTGACATCATTCCCAGAAGGTGGGGAAACAGATGAAAAAGGTAGAGGGATCGATGTGTGCCAGCTCGCCCTCACTGTCCTCCAGTTCAGGTCCAGTTAGTCTCCCACTTGCTGGACTGGCCTGTCTAAGTTGGCCCCAGGTCCACCGCCGGACGTTTGGTCTCCCCACGTGCACGGCCTCTCACCAGCTCCCTCTTCACGGGTCCCTTGGTAGATGGGCATGTCTGCAGTAAGTGACTCCCCCTTATTTCACCCTTGATTCCTCCCAGTCCTGGCCAAGTTCTGACTTGCCACTTGTCCCCTGCCTCAGGGGCCACGCGGCTGGTGGCCCTCCCTTCTCTCTGAATCCGGAACTTTCCTTCCCAGAACTGCACTTTCCCAGCTTCTCCCACGTTTGTGTCAAGTCATTGCTACAATAAATCTCTTATGTTCATAATTTAGTGGTCCTGCTTCCCTCCGGGAAACCTGATGGGTGCAGTCAACGAAAGGTGGAATTACTTATCCCATGGCGTTCTGTATGAACGGCCTACCTCACAGTGAGAGAGGGAGAGAGATTCCAGTGTGTGCAAGAAAGGAGCGCCTGTCGCCTCCAGTCAGTCAGAAGCCTTTAGTTTGAGTCTGGTCCAGAAAAAAAAGGCTTCTTTACCTCTCTTTTTCATAACGTGAACGTCTTGGCAAAACCCAGCAGGCAATTAATGAGCATTGGCCCAGCACGCACGGCCTTCCCTAAAGAGACAGAGTCTCCACATGACAGGGATTTCCACAAACGAAAACACCCCAGGATGAAGAAAAGGAGGGAACTCTTCCCGCTACGTGTCCGCTCAGAACACAGAATAGTGCGTCTCTCATGCTGCCCATTAGTAAGCCCTTCCTGCTCTCTGCCGGCCACTGCCCTGAGCACCAGTCCATTCAGCCCTCATAGAAACCCAGGGGAAAGTCGACCTAGATTCTCACTTTACCTTTGGAGATTAGTGTTCTAAGAGTTTAAGTAGCTTCCTACAGGTCACACAGTGAGTGGGAAATTTGGGCAGAAAACCCAGGTCTTGCTGTATCTGAAGTCTGCGTCTAGCCAGCATGGGATCCAAAGGAAAAAACACAGGCATTTGGAGTAAAGAGCTGATTCCATGAAACCTGGCATTTGCTAGTTGGATGGCATTTACTATTCTCATTAGTTTCAAGGAGGCCTCCCACCCACCCTTAGGAATAAATTCACGAAAGATATGAAAGGAAGACGCAGGTCATGGGGACTGGGCACAGAGGTAGAGAGAGATGACAGTAAATCTCAGGAGCTGGGCCTCACGCTTCAGAGCCAGACAGATCTGAGTCTGCACCTCATCTGCACAAAGAAAGAAGGGGAAAACTCTTTGATAGCTCTGTGTTCATCAGTACATATGCAAAGTGAGATAAATTGATCTCAAAAACCTGAAAGTCCATAATTTTTGTTTAAATTTTTTCTCACTACTTACCACTGATGCTCAGCTGAAATAGTGGAATTATTATTATTTTCTAATTTCTATTCTAGGCACTCCTATACCAAATATTATTTCTATCATCCAGGTCCAACTACCTTCTCTAAGAAGTCCAGATTGGTTATAAACGCACGATATTAAGTGCAGTTTAGGTCACACTGAAAGGCTCGGGCCAGGGCAAAACAACTGTCTGATCAGTGTGAGGGCTGGGTCTTGGATGGGTACCAGACATATCAAGGAAGAGAAGGAAAAGTTCAGGGCTAATGCCAAAGGCTACCTCATGTAATCAAATCATTGATTAAGTACCAGGCTAAGTACTCTGGAGGACCATATTAAGGAAAGGCTAGTGCCAGGAGGTGCATACTTCAAATCGGTCATCATTCACGCAGAATCCAAAATCAGACTGCCTCTTCAAGTAGCAACAGAGCAGCCAGCTCAAATGGTTCCAAAGTGTGAAGATTCTCTCGGGAAGACGGGGTGTTGCAGAAGACTGCCAGTATCTCACTGAAGGACGCATCGTAGAGCAAATGTTAATCCAAAACCTCCGTAACACATGCATGCTGTACCCAATGGCCTGAAATCCCACTGCCAGTGGTATTTCTCATGCAAGATTACATACAACCACACAGTCCAGTAGGACATAGTGGGGGTTCTAAAGTGAGATCAAATGACAGTATCATGAGATTTCAACAATAAAGTATCATCATTAGAGAAATGTCTCAAATTTAAATATAAAATTACTCATCGTAAAATTTTCTATGACAAGCTGAATCAGAAAATTAAATCCTTTTGCAAGTTAAAACCCAAATATAAAATCCCAGAGTCAAATTCAGAATATCTTGCCTTTGTGAATGAACATTTAATAATTATCTCCCACCCGTCACCTTTAAAAACAAGTAAGGTTCTTTAACCAGCGGAAGCCCTGGCTCTTTTGCTGGATGGAATAAGTAGAGCATAATCCTTCAGGATTTAAGTTGTTGGCTGGGCATGGTGGCTTACACCTATAATCCTAGCACTCTCTATGGCTGAGGAGGATGGACTGTTTGAGCTGAGGAGTTCAAGACCAGCCTGAGGAAGAGCAAGACCCCCATCTCTACTAAAAATAAAAAGATTAGCTAGGTGTAGTGGTGCACACCTGCAGTCCCAGATAATTAGGATGGTTCAAACCAAAGAGTTTGAGGTTGTCGTGAGCTATGATACCACAGTACTCTACCCAGTGTGACAGAGTGGGAAAAAAAAAAATAAGGAATTAAGTTGTTGAATTATTCAATAAGTTTCTCTTGAGCCTTACAGAATTCAAAGTACAGTAAGACCAAGATTTCACAGTTCTACTTTAATACACTCTAAATTTAGAAAATAAGCCAATTCCTAGACCATAGAACTGTTATTAGAAGTAGGTAGGACTAGACAGTTGCAGAGTCAATTTACATCAATTTTTTCAAATCTCAGAATATTAGGGGGTACACATGTTTTGTTTACATGCTTTGTTTTTGTACAGAATGAGTCAACTTCATTAGTGCGCCCTTCACTGAAATAGTGGGCACTGTACCTAAGAGGTCCGAATTTACCCATCCCCACCCCCTCCTCCCCTAGCTTGCTTCTCACTGAGATTTCCTTGCATATGTGCTCTTTAGTATTGATGGATTAGTTCCAGCTTGGTATCGAGATGTGCATGTTTTCCATTCCTCTGATAATACACTGAGAAGAATGGCTTCCAGTTCTATCCAGGTTGTCACAAAAAGGTCTCCATTGTTTAATCACTGGATAGTACTCCATGGGGTAGAAAATGTATAATGATGATAGACCACGCACACTAATTGTTCTTCTTTAAAATCTATTTCTTTCTCTTTTTTTGTTTTTGTTTTTATTTAATTTTATTTAGAGAAGAATCACTGGAAGCTGCTATGGTCTAAATGTTTATGTCTTCCCAAAATCCATATGTTTAAACCCTCAACTCCAAGGTGGTGGTATTAGAAGGTAGGGTCTTGGAGATAATCAGAAAATGGGATGATGCCCTCACAAAGAGATTATTGCCCTTCTAAAAGAGAACCAAGAGGGACTCTTTGCCCCTTCCATGAAGTGAGGAGGTGGTAATAAGGTGTCATCTATGAGCCAGAAAGTGGGCCCTCACCAAACATGAAATGGTGGACTTCCCAGTGCCCCAAACTGTGAGAAATAAATTTCTGTTGTTTATTTCTATTGTTTATTTCTGTAGTCACCCAGTGTATGCCATTTTGTTATGGCAGCCTGAACAGACTAAAACAGTAGTCTCTTTGTTACCCAGAGTGCATGGGTGAGTGGTCAGTGTGGTGTAAGAGTGGGTCTCCCATCTAATTAAAATCTTTCTTTTTCAATCAGTGTATTCCCCTCTGATACTGAAGTAAATGGGACTCTCCCCAGAAACATTATTGCCACTCTGTTGTGTGTGAGCACATTCAGTCCTGAATCACAGTGGCTATTTCTCCTGCCTGTTGTAAGAGTCTTCAGGACTATCTCTCCTGCCACCTAGGAAATGTGCCTGCATTACACAGCTACCCTTGTATCATGCTGTGACACATTACTGTTCTGTGAATGGCCTACTCGTGTACTTGAGAACGCGTGTCCTCCAGGAAAGTCACAACCTAGAACACTGTCTCCAGTGAGAGGCAAGATGCATTATTGCGTTCAGTAATCCACAATGGCATAAAAAAGGCAGGAAACACGGAACCAATCCAGAGCCACACTGAGAATACCTAGTGAGGTATTCTTGAGCCTGAGAACAAGCAATATAAATACAACATTATGTACCTTTTCAATCCTCAATGTCATAAACAATGAAATGCAGTTTGGGACTCAATCTGGAATCAATCTCACTGTACCTGACCAGGTCTATCTCTATCAATTTATATCTACCATTTCCCCCCAGTCTCCGTAGCCCTCAAAGAACTCAGTTGCTCCAGGAGTAGCACATGCTGCTATGTTTCACATCAGCATGATATATTTTCCCTGTAACAAGCCTTTGCCCCTGTCATTTCAGCTTCATAGGATTGTTGATAGAGTGACCATCTAGTTTATCAAATATTTTTGGTCATAAAAAGAAGCAAAAAAAGTATTATCTGAGACTTCCAGGAACAAACTGGGACATCATCACTGTAGTCATTGAGGAATAAGTCAACACCAGGCAACAGGTTGTCAGGGTGAACGGAGACCCTGAGAATGTGCACAGACCTGGAAGTGGGTCAGGGCTCCACCAGCATGGCCTTAGGAGTGGACACCCCCACCTTAGAAGATGAGCAGTTCATCAGTGGTTCATTCTCCACCTTTATCTTCTACTTCTAAACAATTTCTGACAGGTTTGATTCTTTTCTCTCCATTGAAGCCCTTGGCACACTGCTGGTAACCACACTTGGCAGACTTTTCCTGATACTTCATGTCTTCACCTCCTCAGTAGACTTTCCTGGCTACCCCTCCCCCCAAACACCTCTCAATGTCGGGCTTCTCCAAAGGACTTTCCTTGACCCTTTTCCTTGACCCTTATCATCTCCCATTCTTTAGGTGACTTTTAAATGGCTTCAAATAATGTTTTTGCTGATGATCCTCCAATTTATGACTCCTGACTAATCAATTCACATCTGCTATAATTCATAAGCCAACCAGGAGTGAGCCGTCGCCACTGCATTCTAATACAGATGAATTAGAGCATAATCTCTACCCGGGGGAATAGCTTGTCCTCGAACCTTCATTACCTCAGTAAATGGCAGACCATTCTGATGGTTTCTCAAACCCTGATTTCATTCTTGAGTACTCTTCTTTTTATTTCCCATACTCAATAACCAATCCATCATCACTGTTCCTGTGTCTGCTCAAATACTAATATATGCCATGTCACCTGTTGAGACATTTCTCACTGTTTCCATTGCTATGATCCTAATCCCAGCCACCATCACCTCTCACCTGGAATATTGTATTAACTTCATACTGGACCTCCCTCTGTTACCCACTCTTTATCCCCAGTGATCCATTTTCCACAGTGTTTTGCTGAACTAATACCCTATTTCTTCCTTTTCTTAAAACTCACCATTGCAAGCAGAATACAACTTTACCAGAACTGCTAAGACCATACATATAAAATCTGAAACTTGCCCGTCTCTCAGACCTAATCTCCCTCCACACTCACTACACTCTAACAATACCATTCTTATTTATCTCCCTTTGATAAGCAAAAGTTGCTCCCATCCCCAAGGCCTTTGAAGCTGATGTCATTCTGTGAAGGACACGTTGTCCATGATGTTTGTGTAACATGACTCAAGTACCAACTCTACTTGGCAGAGGGACTTTTCCTCACTGTGCTTAAGTGACCGCCCCCCATGGTATGTCCTTTTTTATATTATTTTATATTTGTGTGTTCTGTGTGTTTCACTTTTCAATGCCTGAAAATCTGGGCCAGCGTAACCTTCTAAATGCAGAGCCTCTGAATTATTCACTGCCTACAGCAGTCCTGGGTCCCTACTAAGTACTCATTAACTATTTCTGACAGATCTGGAAAATCTGTCATTCTGAAAAGTACAACTAACATTCACTGAAACAACACCTACATCTCAAAGCTGCGTGGCTGGATTTTTATTCTCACAACCAACTCCAGTTCTGAGCTTTTTGTTCATTCCCCGGCTCAGGTTTCATCATCTTCCACAAGTCTGATAACATTTGCATTCGTTTCTTTGTCCTGTTTCAGTGACCATCACTGCCTCCTTTGGCATCCAGGCTTCCTATAACTTCCTACTTTGGAGAGGATTGGAAAACAGGAAAAAAATAATTCCTTTCTTAATGTGCAGTTACACTTGTTCATTCCCAGCCTGTGACAAAAAAAAAAAAGCATGAATCTCAGGGAATGCCAGCCCCACACACATGCTCCTCCACGCTCGCACCAACTGGCCTTTTTTAACTCTCAGCTTCACAAATCTATGCAGGCACCTTGGAAAGTTAATACCATATTACCATTTTAAAATTACATTCCTTAAAGGTCTGTTTCACATTTTTTAGGGGGTGGAAAAAAGACTGACTTTTCTATTGACAAAAATAGTACATAAAAACAAATTCGCTTCCTAAGTCTTGTCCACCGGTTAAGTCGAATCCGTGCTATGAAAAGCTACTTTTCTGTACTTCTTGTTTTCTTCTTTGTCAGTTTTATTTTACAAATGTCTGCCCCCTGGGGGAATATTAAAGAAATTAAGTTAAATTTTATGAAAACCACTCTTTCCAAGTACACGATAGGAGATCACGGGTTAGTCAAGATCGGAGTTTATGTAGACTCTAGCTTCTTAGCTGAGCCTGCTGCCCCTGCCTGGAGGGTGCAAACACGTGAAATTAGGACTTCAAAGCAACCTGAGCGCTCCTATGTACTCAAAATGGCCAACCTGTAAAAAGAAATCTAAATGTCCTTCAACAGATGAATGGATAAAAAATATGAAGCATACACATACAATAGACTGTTATTCAGCCTTAGAAAAGATAGAAATCCTGCAACATGCAACAACACAAAACTGCGCACAGCGGCATGTACCTGATGCACCTGATGCTACACCTGGGCTTTGGGCTAACAGGAAGCTGAGAAAAGAGGCTCACCTATGGCCAGGAGTGCACCAGCGGTCAGACCTGCGACATGGATTGCCCTGGAGGACATTATGCTAAGTGATGGAAGGACATCATATAAGGACAGACACTGCATAGGACTGCCGATAGCCTGACCTTACGTGAACTATCTAAAATAGCCATAGTCATAAACGCAGAGAGTAGAAGGATGATCGCCAGGGGCTGGAGAGAGGAAATGCAGAGCTCCCAGCCAGTGTGTGTAAAATGTGTTACCCCAGCTGAATAACCTTCAGAAATCTGCCAGACAACACGGTGCCTGTACTTCCCAATACTGTAGTATATACTCAAATGTTTGTTAAAAAGGTACGTCTCATGACAAGCATCCTTACCACAATAAATAAAAAAATCTCTAGCCTCTGTACCAGCACTGCAAGAAGACTTCTATTCTTTTCCTTTTCATTTACGGGCGTCATCTAATTTGGCAGAACGATGGTCGATTTGCATTTTTCCGGTTATGTAAGAAGTTAGGTTTGGAAACTCGGCTTAGACAGCTCTGTTTCTCTTCAGTGATATTTCAGCTTCTCCTACAGCTGGCGCCCTGAACATGAGCTGGGGGCTGTTCCGCCCCTAATTCTAGCTCAGGTTTTTTGCTTGTTTGATTTCAGATTAATATGAGGGTACAGATGATTAGGTTACATTGTCAGTGTTTCTAAGGTCAAGTTCAAGTTGTTCTGGAGCTCGTCCTCTAAGGGTTGTTCAATGTCCCCTCACACTGTGCCCATCAGCTCAGGTTTTACCATCTCATCCAGTCTTTGATTTGTCTACCACCAACTGCACCAGCTGTGCTGGCACCCGGGGCTGGCTATACGCAGCCAGGTGACCCCACTGCTGGTTTCTCTACTGTGCAAAACCCACTCATGGAACTC
Organism: Galago senegalensis; assembly: GCA_963575145.1. Taxonomy (NCBI): domain Eukaryota; kingdom Metazoa; phylum Chordata; class Mammalia; order Primates; family Galagidae; genus Galago; species Galago senegalensis. The sequence goes on from CAUYTI010133424.1 coordinate 76,531, forward strand.
ATTTTATGCCTATTTGCTATACCTACAGAGCTGAGCGCAGCTATATGAATACTCAGGAACCTGACGGGAGAGAAGAAGCCTGGTGAATGCAGGTAAGAGGATCACAGCCTCAGAGGAACAGAAAAACATGAGACTCAAAAACAGAGACACAAAAGGAGAGGGACAGAGGGGAGGAAAGAGGAAGGCAGGAAGACACTGGTGAGCGGTGCACCGAATCAGGAGACATTTCTAGCTACACGTCATCCCTAGATACGAGTGACCTGGCTAATAGAACAAACTAAATTCATTTTAGATGGATTCCGTTGTTTACAAGTAACGCTAATCAGGACGTATTCTTAAAGCACATGCTACTGACGTCTAACTACTCTGTGGGAAAGTATCGCGTCTTGTTAAAAGTGTTAACACATTTAACACAGTTGGTTAAAACACTAAACCCAGCCTGTCTGCGCCGGGTCCTCGCGGCGTCAACATCCGCTCCTCCGTTAGCTCATCACATGCCACCGCACCCGAGAGAACGGGGTTTCACTGAAAACCACAGGTAAGTACCAATTCAGAGGGGAAGGGTTTCTTCAGATTAATACAACCGATAAAAGAGAATGTGAAAAAAAAAAGTTAAGTATAAATGGGAATTGTTGAACCATAAAAGGAAAAGGACTGGTTTCAGCTTTAGTTCAAGTTTGCAAACAACTTATTAGTCATTTGAGGCATTGGGTTTCTTCAAACAGCAAATCCTTGTATTTCCATTTGTGCCAACACAGATACATATAATAAAGAAAAGGATTATGATAATCCATCTTAATGCCACACTACAATAATAGGAATCTTTTTACCCGAGCCGCTAAAATTGCCCAACTGGAAAATGATACTATAATAGAAAAAAGTCGGAATCACACACAGCTGAGGAGGAGGATGTGGAGAAACAAGAGGGCGGAACTCTGCAAATACCACTCACCTGTGTCTTCATCCTCTCAGTCCGAAGGAAGCCTGTCTCGTCTGTTCCCTGTCACTAAGCTACGCTGGCTTCCTTCTGGCCATGACCAGCTTCCAGGGGTCATTGTTTTATTTTTTGAGAAAACTAAATTATATGCTTAAATAACAGATAAAGTTTTCCAGTCGGCTATAAAATGCAGTATATTATATTTTCAGTATATTATATTTATAGGTAAGTGCCTTAGAGACTTCTGTGCCTTAATTTCCCTTATTAAGTCCTAGGCGGCTTTGCCCACCTGTGTAGTTACATGTGTGTATGTGTGTATTTGTCTCATACAGTATTTTTATTCTTTAAACAACTGACACATAATAATTGAAAAACTGTATTGCAAGAAAATACTTTCCTCTCTTGTATATGCTTGAAAATGATGATGTACAATGAATATGTACATTTAGTGTAGCAGATACCTAATGATACTATTAACATCTTCTACTGATATAACCAAGGCTGCAAAACTTAAATGGTGTGGACCCCAGAATCCATTCTGAACAGACCTTCTGACTGAAAATGTGCTATAGAATTAGCAGAGATGCTTCCATTCTCTGTGACCCTAATGGCATTAGGAACCTCTAACCTTTAGATCTGAAAGGAGTGGACAGTGCTCTCCTGCCTACTCTGGAGAAGCAAGCCAGCACCAGAAGCCCTGGTGGAACTTGGGGCAGCATCCTGGGTGAAAACTTTGACCCTGAAAACACCCATCAGTCCCCCTATCCTCAGGCAGCACTCATCAGTGTTCACTTGGGTACCTTCCAGCCATCTTCCCTCCCTGTTCACATTAAGAATTCATCCATGCCAGGTGTGGTGGCTCACACCTGTAATCCTAGCACTCTGGGAGACCAAGGCAGTTGGATTGCTTGAGCTCAGGCATTTGAGGCCAGCCTGAGCAAGTGCAAAACCCTGTCTCTACTAAAAATAGAAAAACTAGCCAGAAGTGGTGGTGCAAGGCTGTAGTCCCAGCTATTTGGGAGACTGAGCAAGAGGATCACGTAAGCCCAAGAGTTTGAGGTTGCTGCAAGCTATGACACCACAGAACTCTACCCAGAGTGACAGAGTGAAACTCTGTCTCAAAAAAAAAAAAAAATTCAGTCACTTCCATCATAGCCTAGATATGGTACTTCCAATACAGCTGACCGACCCAGTACCAAAGGTAGCCTTAATTATTTTTTTTTCAGAGACAGAGTCTCATCCTGTCACCCTCGGTAGAGTACTATGGCATCACAGCTCACAGCCCAGCTCTTGGGCTTAGATGATTCTCTTGCCTCAACCTCCTGAGTAGCTGGGACTACAGACACCCGCCATAATGCCCTGCTATTTTTTTGTTGCAGTTTGGCCAGGGCCGGGTTTAAACCCACCACCCTCGATATATGGGGCCGGCACCCTACTCACTGAGCCACAGGCACCACCCACCTTAATTTATTTAAAATCAATTCCATTGATACCACTTATCAGAGACTGATCCAGTACGGTTCTGTGTGGTAGGCCATGCCCCAGACTGATGGACTAAACCTTGCTTAGCCCTGAAAAGCATACTAAGAAATACAGCATGGAAGAACACACGTGAATTCACTCAGGTGGTGACCAGTGTAAGCTAGGAGGGCACACTCTCCCATGACCCAACACGGTACAAAGGCAGCAGACTCCGGTGTCTGGGCAGGTCCCTCACTCTGCACAAACTCCAGAGACACCCAGAGGTGTGGGCAGGGAGACCGAGGCCTCACCGCTTGAAGAACACTACGTACATCTGTTTCAAGTGTAATAATAAAGTGAACTGAAAGTGAACCAAGGCCCCTGTGTCATCCCCCTTTCTCAAACATCAAACAGATCTGTTCTGCCCACCTCTCAGAAGAGTCTAGCAGGGGTCCTCAAACCTTTTAAACAGGGGGCCAGTTCACTGTCCCTCAGACGATTAGAGGGCCAGACTGTGGGCCCCAGGATGAGTCAGCTACTAAGCAGGACAGGTAGTGGTGGCAAAAACACCCAGTGGGCCAGTTAAATGTCCTAGGCAGGCCGCACGTGGCCTGCAGGCTGTAGTTTGAGGACGCCTGGATAGGGTTAGTAAATAGAGAAGGGTCAGCCTCCAGGCTGCCTGGGGGTCCTGGATATCCTGCCACCACAAGAATCAGGGCCACTTTCTTCCACTCTGTGGAATCTCGGGGAGAGCATCTGGGAGCACACGGGTTACTGAAGGAGTGGGCTGGTAAGACAGAAGGTTTGACAGCTCTGCCCAAACCCGCCCTCAGATTATCACCCATCTGCTCAAAGCTACCCAGGTGTGGGCGCCTCTAAGGAGATCCAGGAGCACTGGGGTGTGGCAGACATGTTCTGTGGGTGTGAGACGAGGGTCTATATGCAGGACAGACTGTGGTGTGACCTGCATCTTTCCTGCAGAATTCTTAGCTGTGACAGGATTCTGGAAGTGCAGGTGGACCTGGGCGCCTAGAAGACCACGCCTCCTGGCCAGAGGTTTACTGCTTTTCCCACTTTCTGGCTTTTCTTCCTAGAGGGCTCTGGGTAGGGGGTTTCTGAGCTACAGCAGCCATCTCCTACCCAGGTTCATCCTGGGCCATAGTTCCAAGTAATGTCCCACCCCAGGTGGACCAAACTGGTCATTCAAAACTAATGTGTATAAGACTGTGAGGCTGCTTAGCAATGCCACAATGAATGGTGCCCTGAAATGGGCACCTGAAATGGTACAGGGGACAGGACGGCTTGGTCAGCACCACCTCACCATTCGTCATAGCTGATGAGCCCCAGTTCCGACTTCTCGTCTACTCAACTGAACGGTGAATAGAGCAGAAGTTACAGGAGTGAGCCCCAGGCCTTCTCCCAGTGAGGAAGTAAAAACACCTGGCAAGGGGCACAACCAGGACCGGATTCAGGCTGCCAGCTGCGGAGTAGAGAGGGATCATCCCAGTTAACTGATTTTCATATCAAAAGAAGTCCCAGGCTTGTGGAGAAGTCCCTAAGGGCCTAAAAAAGATTAAGGTCCTATTGGTGCTTTGTGAGGCCCCTGGTGCCACAAACTTGGGTAAATGCCATAAGAGCTGGTGGGGATCATAAAGTCACAGAAATGTCTGGTTGACCCAGGTCCGGCTGGGGGTGTGTGCACAGTATCTGAGGAACCCCTGCCTTTACTGCCCCGCTGCACATCTCCCAAGCCCAGACTCCAGGCACACCACTCCACTTCTGGGAGCTGATGGACGTGGGTGGGATCCTGATCAGTCCCACTTCCTAGCTGCAGAGACGTTACGAATGAGGGCCAGAGAGAGAAGGTGTGTGACCGGCTAACGGAAGTGCCTCCCATATCACCCAGGACCTCCAGGAAGAAAGGACATCTTCAGAACTGGAAGAGGCAACCGAGAGCTTGGGAACCAAGACGCACGGCACTCAGTTCTGACTGGGCTTGGCAAAGCATGGCATATGTCAGTGTGTTGAACTGGTGGTGAAAATATTTAACAAAAGATTATTCTCCACCTTTGGAGAAATCCCATAATGAAGGTATATTTCTTATAAATTAAAACAGAAATAAATAGGAGAGATAAGTTACATCCTCAGTAGAAATGCCCTTGTAAGGTAAACATAATTAAAACTTAAAACAAATGTTTTTCATGGAGAGCAGTAAAATGAAGAAGTACCACAATGAAGAGTTGTATGTGGCCCCAAATTCACTAAATACCACTCTCTAAATTCCAAGAGCAAAGTCCTTGTTGTCATTTGGTCTGGCTATTCTCCATTTCAGACCACTGAAACACGTGTATCTAAATTAGATTGGTAGCAGAGTTCTGGTCAATGTTCTCCCTTTATTAATTGGTTAGACATTTACTGATATTTTATATATCCATTCACTATTTTGTGTTCTACAGATACTATCTCCCCTGTTCTATATATTTTTTTCCTTTTGTTTTTAATTTTATTAAGTCAAATACACATAGATCATGGATACATTCATTCACTTGAGGTACAATATGCTAATTTTTTTATATACAATCTAACATGATTACATTTAACCAATCAATATAGTTTTCACCTCATTTACTTGATTATTGTGCCAAAACATCTATGTTCTACATTTCACAGATTTGACGTGTACCTTTGTCATATGCTCCATAGGTGTGATCCCACATTTTACCCTCCCTCTGTTGAACCTGCCCCTCCCCGCCCCTCCTCCTTTTTTTTTTTTTATTATTATCAAACTGGTCAACATAGCCTTCATGTCTTTTTTTTTTTTTTTTTGAGACAGTCTCACTATGCCACCCTCAGTAGAGTGCCATGGCGTCACAGCTCACAGCAACCTCAAACTCTTGGGCTTAAGGGGTTCTCTTCCCTCAGCCTCCCAAGTAGCTGGGACTACAGGTGCCCACCACAACACGTGGCTATTTTTTGTTGCAGTTGCCATTGTTGTTTAGCAGGCCCAGGCCAAGTTCAAACCCACCAGCCTCAGTGTATGGGACTGGTACTGTAACCACTGTGCTACGGGCCTAGAGCCTCTTGTTCAATATTTTTAAGTGTTTTTCAAAATAACAATGCACTGTATGGTACAGACATGTTCTTTAATCAAATCAGATAAAAGATAGAGTGTAGACAATAGTTTATAATACAAATATAAAAGGGAGAGAAAGTAGAATTGAATAAATCCAAAAATTAACTTGAAAACCTGTGTGCAAATACCATGACAATGATGAGGAAGTCTGTACACTTTGTTAATATCACATGCATCATATATGACCTCTATGAATGAGTGTAAAAGGAGAAGATAACTTCATATCCATCTTTAACCTACCAACAAATTCATAAGTACTCAAGAAGCTTACAATGTGCGTAGCATGCTGAAATAAACTGACAATTTATTTCTCTCTTCCATGAGAACCCAATTTTAGAAAGAGCACTAGGAAAAAAAATCACATTAACTAGTTTATATTAATTAACAATGATGAAAAAAAGTAAATGGGAAATAATTTTTTTTATGTCATCAAATCCATTCAGGAGTGTCCAACCCGTGGCCCCCAGGCTGCCTTCTGATTTGTGAGGCCTTTTTTGCTCATCTGTGGTATTGGATGTCATGGAAGTATGCGTGAGCCCTGTTTTTTAAATCATCTTTCTTTAGTGTTTGTGTGTTTAAGACAATTCATTCTTCCAAAGGTTGGACATCCCTGAGGCTTTTTTTTTGGGGGGAGGGGGTGTCATTTCATAAGGAATTTACTGCAAATTTACTGCAAATTCCTTATGAAAAGAACAAGGAAAAGCTCAAACTCTAATCTGAAATTCTCTTTTTGTTCCCGGTTAACACGAGGGTATAAACAACTAGGTTACAATGTTTGCATTTGCTAGGTAGAGACCCTCTTGTAGTTGTGTCCCACACCCAAGAGGTGTCCCGTACACCCTACATCATGCCCATGAAAGGAGAGCACACCAATTAATTTCAAATTCTTAAGGTTTTACAGCAAATGATTTATTCAGTGAAAAGAAAGATTAAGTTTTTCTCTTCCTTGTAACTGTATCCAGTGAAGCAATTCTAGGTTTTTGTGCATCGTACTACTAACAACGTGCGTAGCGTGCTGAAATAAACTGACAATTCCTACAGAGAAACAGCTGTCAATCCACTCGCTGATGAGCAGGAAGACACAAAGGCTTTACATATTTAGTGTTTCCAAGGAAACCGTCTCTCAGGATATGCTCATTCAACACGTGATCTTTGAAGGGATTGTATTTTCTCGGTGCGATGTGAGAGGAAAGTGAAATAAGAGGTGCAAATTAAAAATTCTATAATAAAACATTAGTTCCATGCCAATAAAGAGTGTCGAGAGAATCATCTAACTGTATGGCTCTTATTAAATACAAGCGAGATGATGTTGGAAAAAATCAGAAAACTAGAAGAAATGAGTACGCCCTGGGGAACATGGTGAGCCGCCGCGTGGTTCAGGACGGAATGCCGTTGTAAACAATATCAGAATGTCAAAGACAGAGAGAGAGGAGAGGAGAAAACAGAACAGCGACAAGGGAAGAATTGAAATGAAAGAAAAAACGGAGGCGATGAATTACGAACAAAGCATCTTATCAATACTGATTTATAACAACGCTATATAATGAAGAGTTAAAGAGGAGTGGCCGATAGGGTCACTTTCAAAAACCAATGTCTCGAGCACTTGAAAAAGTTTTAAAGGCATGAGAACAGTTGATTGCAAAATCCTACAAGAAAAGCATTTGACATCTAGCTTCTCTAGTGTGCTAAGAGCCCACTACTAGCCATTTAGATAAGTTATGACAGCTTCTGAAATACTAAGATAAGCATAAATATGAGACTTCTAATTCTAATAATTGTATTAGGTTTTATTGAGCTTTCATTTGTTTTCATGCTAATATTTAATATTTAACACTTCTCATGTTTAATTAACATGCTTAACCTTCAAGGAAATACCTAGTACACATGTACGCACACATTTCATTGAACATCTGGTGTCCTCAAGCACAGCACTTGGAAATATCACTGCTCTCTAACACTCTAGCCATCCAAGGAACCCTAAAGAAATGGTTAGCCTTTCCACCTCCAGCACCGTCATAGACTCACGATGCACCGCCTGTCATCACACACTTGTGGTCTTCTTTCCCATGCTTTTGAAGGACACTCCAGTTTAAGTGCATGAATTATGGGCAAGATGTTTCTTTCTGGATGTGGCAGCAGCTCCATTATAAAGTACCTGTATTAGTGAAGTCCTGGGCAATTTTTTAAACAGAATTTGTACAGATTCTATTTAGGGGGTCTCCCATAATAGAAACTTAAAGCACGTATTCTTCACAGAGGCCAGTAAAACAAAGCAGCACAAAAATGAAGGTTGGACATGCTCACCTCCTTTCACAGGTGTGGCATGGCTATGTAAATATCAACGTTGCTTCTCCTTACCCCGAGAAAGTATGAAATTCACACACTGATGGACTGTTACTTTATCAGAGCCAAGTAAGTTATCCTTTCCAAGGTAAGGATCTAAGAATTGTATGTAGACACGCCAAACCTATCATTTTCAAATTTAAGTTTATAATAAAAATGTACCCTAAGAAGTAGGTACACTATATGTGCCTGACCTCATTCTGACTTGGCTTATCTACATCATGACCTGATCGTGATAATCTACAGATAGCTGTAAAAGGAAGAGCTGGCACACTAGGGTTTTGACAAATCTTCACCCCCTAAAATTAAAGAGAACATTCAGCTATAAAGTGGTAGCAGTGAGATTCAAGCAAATTAGGGGAAATTAATAGCCATCCAGGACTATTATGATGAGAAGCATAGATCATATTGGCAATGTAATGATACATTTCCCCTGAAAAAAAAGATCAAGAAGTTCTCTATTTATCAATAATGACAACGACTGTCTAATTTTTAAATGTTTAGCTCAGGGTTACAAATGGTAACACTAATAAGTGACAGTTCTGAAATGCAGATTTAGTTCTTTCTTTCCAGTCCAGCAAGGCAACGCTCAGCTTCCAGACCCAGAGCCATTGCTCATGTGCTGGAATGTTGGAGTTTAACGCCTCTGGATTTCAATGTCCTTACATGTCTAATAAAAGCATTGAATCAAGTGATCTGTATGCTGTTTGTAAGTCAATCATTAGACAGAATAACAAAAGAAATTAATGAAATATGAAATTATATTTTCTAAATGGAGCCTGCTGATTTGCAAAACATGTATTTTTCTATAGAACAAAGTCGTTTGGCAACATGACAAGTAAGCCATTTTTTGCATATTTTTTTATCCAAGCTTATGTCATCCAAACTCATGGCCCACTAGGAAGACTAATATTAAAGTGAAAAAGGATATGAATACCTGTTACAAATTCTCACGGGGCAGAACAATATGCAATTTTATTCTGTTTTATAATTGGGGGACGTTGTTACCTAATCTACTGCACAACAGATTTATTGAGATGTAATCAACATTCCACAATATTCCCATTTGAATGTGTATGGTTCAGTGATTCCAATGTTATTCTGTGCTTTCAGTCCTATAGCCACTGAAAGCTCGTGTGAATCTACCTAAAAAAAAGAAAAAAAAAACATGTGGTTTCTCAGGTCAGGGATTGTGGAGTGGCTGGCTATCCTCACTCTAATTTTATTCCTTAAAATTCTCCAGATGGACTCAGAGTCATGTCAAAGTTCTGCATGTTGTAATTCGCTGAAAAATGAAAAATTTAGGCCAAAAGCTAATCTTTTGACACCGGCTGAATGGGCTTCCTTTGTGCTTCTTTTTTCCCCTACCTTTTCCATAAGCCTCTGTGATGACTGAAAATGACAAAGAGGGAGTTAAAGCAAATGTCAGCCAACAGAGAGCTGAGTGGAGTAAGTTAAATGTTCTTTTCTGAGAGGCCTTTAAAGTGTAGCAATTATAAGGAGTGAGAGCTGAGTTATGAGTCAGGATTTGTGCTCTGAATCTGATAGCACTTTGAACATATTTTTACAATGAGGAAAAAGTTTCAGTAAAGACTACAGATAGTTTTGCTGTTTCCTTCTGTGTCTTTCAGTCTTTTAGGTTTTTTTCAAATGGTTGTACCTAAATAAACCAGCGAAAAGGAAGCGCACGTCTGTGTGTGTGTGTGTGTGTGTGACAGAGAGAGAGAGAGAGAGAGGGAGAGAATGTATTAGCCCATCATGGACTGCTTTGTATCTACATCTTTTGCTATTAACTATATTCCTAAATGTTTCAGTAAAATAGATTCTCTAAAGGGATATACAAGTTCAGACAATTAAGTTTGTGAACTCATCCTAGAAAAAGTGCCACATACCTCACTGATGACTATGCTACGGTCACCCTCACTGTTCTCCCCTGGGGAAGCAGTGCTCTCACACCAGCTCTCAGTCTACCTTTGAAGCAATTTTGGAACTCTGGAATGGCCATCAGAACGGTCATTACACAAGGCCTAACAAGTTTGTGAATTTGTTCTAGAAAAAGTGCTACGTTCCTCACTACTGAGTATCACTGTGATCACCAGACGGCCCAGAGGCATGTGCCTCGAAGGTGACCAGAGAGCTAGTCAGCAACGAGGTACGTGGCACTCCTTGTAAGATGAGTTTGAGGACTTAACTTTCCGACCTTGTCTAATTTCATTATGGAGTCTTGATAACTCATTAGCACATTGCAATGGATCCAACACGACATGAGAACCCCAAATAGGTACTGTATTTGCACATCCACTACTTTGTCTGGAATCCATGTTCACAAGTTACCTCATTTATTCTAATTTGCGGGCTCTGTTGTTAATGAAGGCTGAACCACCGACATGGTCCCTGGCTGAGCGGACCACACTCTTCTCCATCACCCACCAGTTGTGCGGCTGGTGGAAATAAACACACAAGTACTGAGCCCATAATTACCAAAATGCACACACAGTTGAACATTGAAAAGGAGCCTAAAAGCTTTTTATTACTTAGGCAGTTGCTTTTCAACCTTTATTCTCTAATATGTCTACAAGGTTAAAAAAATACTTTATAAAAAAAATAAATGAGGTAATTCATGGTTAATGACTTTCGCATTAGACAGCAGGAGAGGTCTTTTTTTAATTCTTCCATTTAATGTCTATCCCACCTCCCAAACTCAGTTAATTTGAGTTCATCCAATAAAAGCTTTCCTGGATACTGCCCTCCATCTTTCCACTCCAGTCCATGTCGGGTGGTGATGCTTGAGCTCTTGGAACACCTTGTAGTGTCTCAGAGCATTGATTACACATTGATAAGGTCATTCTCTCTCTGTCAACCTATTCCTTACAAAGTGAACTTCATTAGTTCAGGGACCATGTCCTGTATTGCTGAAACCTTCATGTCTTGCCCTATGTTTAATATATGTTTGGTAAATGGTAATTAAGGACTTTATATGTTCAGAACCATGAGCTCCCCTGTCCATCATTCCATTTTCATATTCATTGATCTTCTATTACTCATTTTAGTTTATTATTTTTTCTTTTTGAGGTAGAATCTCAATCTGTCACCCTGATTAAAGTGCTATGGCATCATACCTCATAGCAACCTCAAACTCTTGGGCCCAAGCAATCCTCTTGCCTTAGCCTCCCAAGTACCTGGGACGGCAGGTGCCTGCCACAACTCCAGGCTAGTTTTTCAATTTTTTTTTTTTTTTAAGTAAAGACAGGGTCTCACTCTAGCTCAGGTTGGTCTCAAACTCCTAAGTTCAGGCCATCCACCCATCTTGGCCTCCCAGAATGCTGGGGTTACAGGCCTGAGCCCTTACATCTGGCCTATCACTTATTTCAAATGGATAGATCAGAGCCCTATTTCAACTACCATTTTTAATTCCAGATAAGGTTTTCATCTGGCCCTTCCAGGTAGATTAGGTTGGATTTCCACGCACCTTCCAGGTAAGGATTTTCTCTATAGATAAAATTCATTTTTGATTCAGAGGAAATTCTCTGAATGACCCATGCAGATTTTAATTCAAGAAGAGAGGCCCCATTATTTCAGGGGCTCCTGGAAAGATCCCCCCATAAATCCCTTTCCTGTGAGCCCCACATTGTCTAGTCCAGTTTCGGGGCTTATAAATAAAACTTGGGACGTCTAACCCGTTATCAGCTGTTTGCAATGGCATCTTAGTGTGAATTTATGTTACTGCTCTTTTCCAACATCTAGCTGAGATCAACGGCCCTACAAAAGTAAGGTTTTATTAGACTAGAAGTAAAAGATAAAAGGTTCACTCAGGAGCCTGTGACACTCACTTCCTGGGAGGCAAGACAGGGGTGACGCCTCATTAGCCATCCCTACAAAGCCAGAGGGCAGCAGAGGCCACCAGGCTTGAGAGGTAAAAAATGGAAATACCTATTTCTTGCAGAAAACTACATTGAGTCATTAAGAGAAGAATGAGAGAGCAAAAGACAAATTTCCTCAACTTTAAAATGTGATGTGTGGTCTGCTTAATATCTTTTCTTTTAATGGCAATGACAGAGGAGAGAGGAATAAGTGGTCATTTTATCCTCCCAGCTCTAACCCTACTCTACTCTCAAATTTTACAAGTAGTCCTGCAGCATGTCCTCACACCAAGTAGATATGCAATCACCTACAGAACTCAGACTATTACTTACATTTGTGTTGGTTTTGTTCATGCAAAGTAAAAGATAATTTTGCATTGCAGAAATAGTCCTTCCTATGGGCTATCTGCATAAATTTGCTTCAGACTTAAAGTTCACCGCTTACACCACCAGAGCCTCCCCCAAAGTAAAAGGTGGCAGTGTGTCATTTCAGCTGGAGTTGCTTATACACATACCTACCACTGGTATTCTGATGCTTAAGCTATTGTTTTATTTTAAAATGACAATAAAAGTCCTGATGGACAGTTTACAATGTAATCAAATCAATGTCACTAAAAGGCAAAGAAACAATTTGTAATTCAAAACCTAGAAAAGGCATGGGCTTGATTCTGGGTCACAAACAGGAGGCTCTAATGGAAAAGCTGTTCACCGTTAAGGATGTCAAGAAACACCGGTGATAACTAACACTGCACAGGTCTTTACTTTTAGATTATACAAAATAACTTGGTTATTTACCTGGATCTCGCAACTACCTCAGAAGCTACCTGACGTGGCTGTATTAATCTTAATTGCACACAGCCAAGACCAATGTTTCAAAAGTCGTTATTAGGTCTGGTAGAACTGATATCAGTTTTCCTAACCCTACTCCATCTTTTTCACCCTACCTTGTTATACCAGACTGCCTTAATCATTTTGTTTTGTTATCTTGGAATAATAAGATATCTTCTGACACCCTAGAAGAGAAGTCCCACAAAACTTCAAATTTCACAGACCAGTAAAAAATAAAAGAATCTCTTTCAAAAACTGGAGAGACCAACGTCTCTCTAATTCTAAAGCTTTATTCATCTCACAAGCAACAGTCCTCACACTAAAAGAGAAATTTAAATTTTCAACAAGTTGAAAGGGCAGTAACACACAATAAAAAGTTTTCAGTTGAATAAATTTAGCTTTATGGAAAAGTCACCATCTTACCTTTATTTTCTCCTTCTGACACAAAAAGTACAAAAGAAAACTCCTTCATGGCCAAGTGTGATGGAAGCTCTTTGTTAAGATAACAGGGTCTCAACCGTGGCTAAATGAGTTAATTCACTGTAATCTAAGACATGTCTGTTCACTACCTATTATGTGTGCAAGGTATTGATCCAGAGTCCAGGTAACTTCGACCTCATAACAGCCCATTTCCTGCCTTCCAATAGCCTATGATTTAACAAAGAAGAAAAGAAACAACCACTACCAGGAGGGATGGAGAGAAGTATCATAGAGAAGAAGAAACCAAGCTATGAACCCAACTTTGAAAAAAAACAGAGTCCCATTTACTTAAGGGAATCAGGAAAGGTTTCATGGAGAAATCGGAAAATGAAAAAAGCCTTAAGGACCTCAAGAAGCAGAAGCGTAGAAGAGAGTGAGTGAGTTTGGGGAAGTGAGAGAATGGGCAAAAAGCATTCCAGAAAGAAACAGAAGCACAGCAGGAGACAGAGGTCACATCACATCTCAGCAACTAACACTATGTCATTATTAAAGGTCTTGAGAGGAAAATGCCATAGACCAAGAATGCTTTCAGGAGAACCAATTTTAATCTTTTTATTTGGGAAAGTCATTGGAATGTACATTATTTCAAGTGCAAGTTCCAATGATTAAATTCCAACCATTGGATTCATAAACCAAGAGGCTAAGAAAAAAGATTATATAAAATATAACATTTGTTATAAGTCTTCCTTTGTATTTTGATGGTCCAGAAGATGGGTCCCTCATATTGGTTTCCAGGATGAGGGACTCATACAGCACTGGCCACAGGCTTACAGGAATCAAAAGAAAGAGACCCAGTAGGAAAGCAGACTTATGGGGACAAGCCACTGTCCCCAGAATCCAGCAAGGACTGATGTGGGGAGAGGGGTGGAAACTAATTCTATACAATATTTAAAAAGTCAGTCCAGTTCCAGGAAGGCATCAACCAGGATAACCAAAAGCAACAGAACCCTGAACAAGGGTTGGAACCAATGAGAAGAACCAACAGGTACTCAATTTCCAGCTGAAGTTCAGAATGGGAAGAGTCTTTGTACCTTTCAGACTCTTCAAAAGCACATCCTAAAGACACAGAATAGGGGGTTATAAGGCCCCAGTTAGTCTACAGACCCCAGCCCAACAGAGTCACACAACTGACCTATCCAGGGCAATGTTTAGGAGCCACAACCCAATAGCATGACTAACATCAACAAAATTCCACAATATTCAGCCCTTGGCTATAGAACACCAAAACTTATTTCCAAACTCCAATTTCCAATACACCAAAATACACACACCTCATATGGAACCAAATTAAATTGGTTTCTAAATGAGCAAGGCAGCAAAGATGGCAGAATTCTCACCCTGAAATGCATTCATAGAGGTAGTTTGGGTCCAAACAATGAGAAGTAATCTGATTTTACATTTAATACTCTCTTGTTTGTTATTCCATAATCAGCTGAATCTAATCAATCACATTCATGATTTCTGTTATTCTTTCCTTACACTTAGATTTGTTATCTTACGATTGTTTATTTCCAACTAGCACTGCTTTTTTGCACCATTGCCTTAAAATTTCCTTCCATTATTTCATTTTATCTACATGTAGAGACTTATATAAAATCACATATTTCAGTTTTTATTTTATAGAAACATCAGCTTCATTTATGTTAGGTGGAATGCATAGTACTTTTTGGAGTGATCTTAATTTACGGGCTCTGATTTTCCATTCATTTATTTGCTGTTGTTACCTACATAGCACACATGCAGAGAGGTTTCCAGATCACATCCCTTTCAAGAGATGTTCTGATGGGTAATTTTCTATGTCAACCTGGCTGGGCCACAATGCCCAGGTATCTGGTCAAGCATTATTCCGGAGTTACTGTGAGGATGTTTTTGCATGAGAATAAATTGGTAGACTCTGAGCAAAGCAGACTGCCTTTCAGGATGTGAGTGGGCCTCATCCAATCCATCAAAGGCTTTAATGGGACAAAGAATGACCTCCCTGAAGGAAGAAGGAACTCTGCCTGCACACTGCCTTTGGACTAGAACCATAAATCTCCCCTGAGTGTTCAGCCTGCCAGCCCACCCCATTAGATTTTGGACTTGGCAAGCCTCCACAACTATGTCAGCCAATTCCTTAAAATACATTTCTCAATGGAAAGACAGACAGACAGGGATATCCTGTTGGTTCTGTTTCTCTGGAGAACCCTGACAATACAGATGCCTTTTGAGATGTAGACAGAGAGAGACAGACATGATGTAGATTTCAATACAGACATATGTAGTAGGGCTTTATTGCTACATAGCAAATAATAAAATAATATAACTGCTTAAAACATCATGCATTTATTATTTAAGTTTCTATCAGGTCAGGGTCTGGCCATGGCTTAACCCTGGGTCCTCTGTATACAGATTCTCATCCATCTGCAACCAAGCTGATGACAAGAACTGTGGTGCCACGTAAGGCTGACTTGAAGGATCCACTTTTCACAGGTTCCAGTTCCTTACAGTTGCAGGACTGAAGTTTTCCATTCTTGCTGGCTGTTGACCAGAACCCTCAGCTCGTAGGACCCTCATTTCTTTCCTCTCTGGGTCTCCCAACACAGGCAGCCTCACCCATGGTAACTTCTCTCTTCACAGACAAAAAAAGAAGTGAGAGACTCCAGCAAAACAGGTGCTCCATAACAATCGCACAATCTCATATATCTTGCCATGTTTGCATGAATGCCAGGCTTGGAAGTCACAGTTCCCACCTTCTCTGGGGGAGGAGTCACCTACAGACCTGAACACCAGGAATCAGGGACCACAGAGCAATTTTAGATCCTATCCTCTGAAGTATAATTTTTTCACAACTAAACAATTTTAGGTAAGAGCAGCCACATTTTGAAGTCAACATTTTTTTTCCTTTTTCTCATGAATTTGATGAGACTTGGGGTGTATTCACATGTAAAACCACTCATCATGTTCACTTCCTTTGGATGTCAAGTTACTCAACTTTTGCCTTTATAAAAAGTGGCGTTGGAATAACTACAATTCAGAAGTACAGTCAGGCCAGAACAGTTGCAGAGAAACCAATTTTTATGTCAAGATGTTAATTAATAATACCTTCTGCTTTTCATCAAAATGTAGTATATAAAAAGATAACCCGGCTAGGCACCGGTGGCTCAAGCGGCTAAGGCACTAGCTACATATACCTGAGCTGGCAGGTTGGAATCCAGCCTGGGCCCACCAAACAACAATGACAGGTGCAACCAAAAAATAGCTGGGCATTGCAGTGGGCCCCTGTAGTCCCAGCTATTGGGAAGCGGAGGCAGAAGACTAGCTTGAGCCCAGGAGTTGAAGGTTGCTATGAGCTGTGATGCCACAGCACTCTACCCAAAGTGACAGCTTGAGGCTCTGTCTTAAAAAAAAAAAAAAAAACAGATAACCTGAAAGCCAATATTGAACATGTAGTAATCATGAAATTATTGACATTTAGAAAAGTTTTCCCTTTCCCTAAAAAACCTAAAATTTCATTTGTATATGACATTGTGCTAAATCTTTCATTATAAACATTTAGAATGTGGCAAAACTGGTGTTATCAAAAAACAATTTAAAATTTATTTTTACACTACCTTTCAAACACTTAAATTCCAGTGGGCTTGATCATGAAGCTTAAATTGAAGAAAGGATATATAATGGAAATCTGTAACTAGGCTACTTATAGAACTTCTTAATGTATTACTAAACAGAATTTAAAATATTGGTTAAAAATCACAACTGAAGATGAGAGAACTTGGGAAAGAATGTATCTGAAGAAATGTATAAGTATTTCTAAAAAGTTGATTAAGTAATGTGTTACTGAAAAACAATTTGCTCTGTAATGATTCTAATAATATTTTTAAAAAGACTAATATTGTGCGGTGCCCATAGCACAGTCAGAAGGATGCCAGCCACATACTTCAAGGGTGGCAGGTTCAAACCTGGCCCAGGACAGCTAAACAACTACAACAAAAAAATAGCTGGGAGTTGTGGTGGGCACCTGTAGCCCCAGCTACTTGGGAGGCTGAGGCAAGAGAATCACTTAAGCCCAAGAGTTGGAGGTGGCTGTGAGCTGTGACATCATGGCACTCTACCGAGGGCAACCTAGTGAGACTCTGTCTCAAAAGAAAAAAAAAGGGACTACTATTTTTCTCTTTAATTCACAACTGTATTCATTTAGAAAACTTCCAAATTTCCCGAATTTCATGTCGCCAACCTCAAATGCAAATGTGTCATCACTGTTGTCAGCTTAAAAAGAAAGACTTTTACAAATCCAAAGTGCAATTATTTGGCTGCTCCCAGGAACTTAAGCTTTATTCTTTCTATCTCAAACATCTCAAAAATAGATAATACAAACATTAAGAAGATAAAGCTAAGGTTATTTTGACCTAAATAATGAATAAAACCTCAAGCTAAACCAGAAATATTTCTGACAGAATTTATTCTCTTTTCACATTATGTTCTTTTAATCTGTTTATAACTGAAAAGGCATATGAAAATAATTTATGGGAGTCAAAGTATAATATTTCTGAATTATAAAATAAAGTAGCTATAATACAATAATAGTTCCTGAAAGTTAAGCCTATAATACCTATCCAAATATCCTTTTGCTCATAAAGATGATCTGAAAAGTTACCTATTTTCAACTAATGTAAGAAAAGTATATTTTTCTGAAATCTTTGTTTGTAAACGATTAAATTTTAAAACTATCAGAATCTCGAATCTATAAATCTTTATAAAGACTGTCTCTTCAAACTTGGCATCTGCCTTATATTTTTAAATATTTAAGTATACATTTAATACACAAAATTAAGAAACATAAAATATTAACAAAATGGGATTTTCTTGGAACTGATTTTGTACAACATATCTTAGGTTGACTGCAAATGAAATTCAGAATAAGTGTTACCATGAGTAATTTCTATGATATTATCCTCTCCCCCTTTCTCCCAAGCATCTTCTAGTAATTTTAAATGCTCGTTTGGGCTTCCTTCATTTGAAGACCCGGATGACCAAATGAACTGTTTAGTTTCTTTTCATTTTTCAACATATGTTTATAACTATATAAAAAAAATTTCTAAGGGGTCAACCTATTTTAATCACATGTGTACATTAATAAAAGTCTTAATACTAGCCTAAATCTGAGTTGCAAACTAGACAGTGTCTTTCAATCAGCAAATGATTGTTAAAGCCCTGTGATGGATAAGGTGTGAGAGGTCAGGAGTACAATTATAAAGGCGGCATGTGGCAGTCAGCCTCCCGGTACTCACGCCCTTGTGTAACTGACTCTCCTTAAATGCAGGTTGGGCTTAGTGATGTGCTTCTAAAAAATATGGCAAAGTGATGCAAAGTCATTTCCAAGGTTAGGTTATAAAAGACTATGACTCTTTGTCTCCCTTCTCTTGCTACTTTGATGAAGCAAGAGCTTAAGTGTTAGAGGCTGTGCCCTGAAGAAACCCACCTGGCAAGGAATGGAGGAAAGCCTTCAGCTTAGGAAAAACTAAGACCCTCAGTAAGCTCAGATGCAGATCCCATCACACTGGAACCCTAGTAATGACTACAGACCCCTGACATCTTAATTGCAACCTAGTGAGAGATCTTAAGACCTGGTTAATCTGCATCTGGATTTCTGGCTTAACGGCACTGTGAAACAATAAGTGTGTGTTATCTAAAGCTGCTAAAATGTTGGAGTAATGTGCTCTACAGCAATAAGGGACTAATGCACTCCACCAATAATGTATGAACTATTAAAAGGATAATTTCAATATAACGCAAGATACCATGTGTCAAGAAGTCTTTAAAAAGCAATATGGTGGCACAAGGAGTGTCTACATCTGACAAGAAGTCAGAATGTATTAGGAAGGCTAATGCAAAAGAAGAACATAAAAAAGATTTTTTTTTCTAGATATTGTGAAGGCACAGATGAAAAAGCACAGGAGTCTGAGCCACGTGCAAACAGCAGCGGGAACACGAGTGGGAAAGTGGGTGTGAAGTAAATTTTGTTCAGGAGCAAAACTGATGGTATTTGATGAACAATGAACTATGGGGAAACGGAAGTAAAGAGGGCAGTGGAAGATGTCCCTGAGATGTGCCATCCAACTGATATGGAGAAAGGGTGACGTTATTACACATGGAAGGGAGGACAGGTGGAGGAGAACCCAAGGGACAAAGTAAGTCTGTCTGAACTGGACCTGAGTACCAGTGGGATGACGTGTGCAGGAGCCAGTCGGCAGTTTAAAATATAATCACGGTGTTTAAGAACGTCAGAACTGCAGGTGAAGATTTGGGAATAATTAACTTAGGGATGCAGGTTAAAGCAGTGGAAAGAAATGAGACGGCCCACTGAGTGTTTAAAAACCTCTTATTACTCTCTACCAGCTCCAGGATAAAACATAAAACCATTAGCTACGCACCACCCACCTTCAGCGGCTGCACACTCCGACGCACACTCTGTGTTCCAAACACACAAAATGACAAATAGATCTCCCAAGATGTCACGTATTTTCATACCCCAATCCCGAGACCTTGAACTTCCTCTCCTTGAAATGCCCTCGCCTCATGCAGCCTTTATTGAACTTCAACTCCCACCTCTGCTGGGATTCTAGAACACATGGTCCTAATCACTGGAAACCCTTTATCCCACTACACTATTAGATGTTTTCTTATCTTTCCGTCTCGAGCACACCAAAGCTGGGGCAGGTATCATGATTTAATGATGTTGAACACTCCGTGGCACCTTGAACACTGAGCACAAACTCAACATTTAAAGCCAAAATAATACTGGGGGCAGGGGAGTGAGGGAAGGAGGAAATGGAGAGGCTAAGAAGGAAAAATTAGACTCATCTTCCCCTGAGTCAATGGCGGAGATCTCAAACAGGCAAAGTGGTTACTCGTATTTTAAAAGGGCAACGTCTCCTAATGGAAAATTCTCCCCAGTCGCCACTTTACATTAGCTAAACCCTTTCAAGTTTAATTCTGCAAAATAACTATAAAATTTGGCTTTTATAATTTTGGAAAAGTTCTAGATAAAAGCCATGAAAGTTTTATCAAAGATTCTATGAATCAGCACTATCCCTTAACACACACCTGCTGTACTTGACACGGCTGAGGACTAACAATTGCCCTCTGTCTTTCCTTGCTGGAAAGCCATGACATATGAAACAGTCGTCACTTGACACAGCTCTCTGGGATGCCTCAGTTTGCCTCCCTTCACCTCCGAGCACACATGTGTGCAGATTCTCACAGCAACCTAAATAATAGTCTTCAGGACCACGGCCTCCTGGTCAAACAAGACCCTCCTCTCTCCAGCCTTCCTCATATCCAAGACCTTCCCCAAGCACAGCTGCACCCAGACCCCTGTGGCCTTGACCACACTGTTACTTGCTGCAGTGAGCGGGATATGGAATAGCGATGGCTCTGGACACCAGCGCTGGTCCATGTCAGAGTTACCTTGCTTATATTCACTGGATTCTTTCATGACCTTATTGCTATGGGAAGGTAGGATAACTTCACTGTCACTCTAAACTTCTTTCCTAAAGTCACTAAGTACCAAAAAGATGCTAATTTATGTGGTTTGAATTTTAGTTTGTTTATTTAATTGTTAGTTTATGTACTATAGAGGAGTTCTGCTTTACTCCTTACTAGGAAAAATTGAATGTAACTTTTTTCTAATGAGAAAGATTCTATTTCTTCTTTACAAGTCAATTACACTTTTTTTAATATATCATGTCATTTATCACCTGACACGCATCTCCAAGACCACTTACCCCGAACGCACTTGCCACCCCCCAAAATTATTTATGTGCATATATATGTGTGTGTATCAACAGCACAGAGTGATTTTTATAACTTTATGGAATATATTGGCCTTAAAATCTGCTGCAGTATAATACTGTAAAATTAATAAAATATTACAGTATTAAAAATAATATAAATATTATCTGTTGAGCACATAGCAGGTATCTGACAATGAAACACTGATGGGGTGGCATGCCCAAAGATGTAAATTAATAAATAGATGGGGAAAAAAGAACTCAAATCCAGAATCTGATTTCAATGAACAGGACCTTAACTACTGCTTTATAAAACTCAAGCTCTGAATTTCTACAGTACCTTATGGTTTAAAACACAACTTTACTACATTCTGATCCTCCAAAAACACCAGCAGGATGTCAGGTCAGACATTTCTTGCTAATTAGTGATGAAGTCGAATCTTCTGATTTCAAGGATCATTTTTAGGAATTTTATCTATGATTCCATGAACATATCTTAAAAGAGATAATCAGAGAAACTTTAAAAATTATGAATTACAATATAGTTCTTTAGGGCGGCGCCTGTGGCTCAAAGGAGTAGGGTGCCAGCCCCATATGCCAAAGGTAGCGGGTTCAAACCCAGCCCCAGCAAAAAACTGCAAAATATAAATATATATTTCTTTATTAGAGTCCTCATAACAGAGAAGTGACTCATTCAGCACTCATTTCTGATTTGGGACAGAATGTGTATTGGCAGGAATCATAGCTAAGAGCTCTCAGAACTAGTATAAAGTGCCCAGTTGAGGTGTTGAATTATTCACTCACCAGATGAAGGTATTTGTTACTGAACACAGGTTCGGCCACCACCACCTGAGAACTTAAAAAGAGAGGCAAGTGCTGGTGAGAAGAGGTGGGCGCATCAGGCGCCAGCCGCCTGAGAAGGTGGCCAGACAGCTGCCTCAAAGCCCCTGCATCTGTCTGTGCTTGCTGAGGTCTTATAAAGGATGGGGCAACATGCTTTCTGTACATAACAGAGAGCAAGATGCATAAAAGTCATCATGATGTGTTCGATGGCTACAGCAAACAACACTGGTAAGCAATAGGCTGTCTGGTGGATCTGACCATCAGCTGTCTGAAAACAGCCTCTTCCAACGCTTTATCCATTTCTCCCCAAGGACATTTTCTAATATTGTGCCTGGCAGCTGTGTAAACAAGCAGCAGGTTTTTTCCTAAAATTTTAAGATAGAAAAAGCCAAAAGCACACTGGCAGCTAAATGGCTCCCCTTTAGCTAGCCTAGCGACATAGCCTAGATGGCCCACAGGGTGCACTTAGAACCTCAGAGTCAAGGTCGCGGTCACTGGCTCCAGCCAAAGCCCATGGCCTTCCCCAGTTCCTCCTCTCCAACATTTGCTCCTCCTCCTCTTCTGTCCAGGTCCAGCTCCCTAAGTCCCTCATTCATTTAACATGCAGGAAACACCTTGTCTCTATCAGGCAAGGGGATACAGTTTGATGATGTTATTCTCAAGGAGGTCACATTTCAGAGGGAAGAAATACCACTGTGCATCTTCTTGTAACTTCTATATACAGTAGGTGCTCATTGCAAGTCAGTTAATAAAAACTGGGGCCAGATGTCTTTCCTAAGCCAACCACACCCCTTCTAGCTCTTTCGTAGTGTTTAAAGTCGCTAGATAAAATTTCGATTTTAAAAACTCAAAAAGGCTTGGCGCCTGCAGCACAGTAGTTACAACACCAGCCACATACACTGAAGTTGGCGGGTTTGAACCCAGTGTGGAGCCAGCTAAAACAACAATGACAACTGCAACAAAAAATAGTCAGGTGTTGTGGCAGGCACCTGAAGTCCCAGCTACTTAGGAGGCTAAGGCAAGAACATTGCTTAAGCTCAAGAGTTAGAAGTTGCTGTGAGTTGTGACACCTCAGCACTTTACCAAGAGTGATGTAGCGTGACTCTGTCTCAAAAAATAAACTCAAAAAGCTTGATACTGAACTATACTTTTTAATAATGATAATTGAAAAATCACACAGGCTAACACAAAGACAATATACCTTGTACAATTCCCTACGGAGAGAAGTCTGTGGGAGGTTTGGCTGAGATCTCAGGTTTAAGCTAAGGACAAAGCCTTATTTGCCAGTGACTGACAGGAAATTACAGCCCTGGAGACCCCCCTGGCTGTGGTCTTAGTGGGCAAACACGCTCCTCCTTGAACCGTATCAGGGTACCTGAGAGCCCTTCAAGGACTGGGTGTCTGCTTCCATCATTACAAATTTATAGACGCCTCTGTTGACGGTTTTGTTGGCTATAATCACAAGAGCACTGAGCCACAGACACTCATTTCAAGGGACCAACCTCAGAAATCAGGACGCCTTTACCTTCACTGCAGTTTTGCACTCTCATCTGCTGCTCAAGAAACACAGATGGCTTTGGAATGAGAGCGTACACCTCAGCCCAGGGCTAAAAAGCAGAAATGGAATGTTTAATAAGTATTTTATTCCTCTCTTTCCATCAGAGACATCTAACCACTAATCAGAGCTTCTCATCAGTGTGAGATTCCATTAAGGAATTATCAACTGAGCGGATATAATTCTATTACAGAGGAGACATCTGACAAATGAGTTAGTTCATGTCACCTTATCATGAGAAGCTAGTCAGATTTTCTTTTAGAATTTTAAATGTTTTAAATGTCAGAGATTTTCTACTATATTCCCAGACTCTAAGGAGCCCAGGAATGCCAACTTGCCTCCATGAATAGAGTTATTGCAAGGTCCTCAACATTGAAGCTAGTTATTTATACTTGCTGAATGTGAAGGAAATGCCTTTTGTGTGCAGAGTCAAAGGAAGCATAATCCAGATGTTAGCTGAGGCCGCAGGTTGTTCTATGATTTTCTCTGACCCCATCTCCATATTTCCCTATATCTAGGGGTAAGACCAAGGCGCTAACGCAGAACATTGACAAGTTTGCAATGCTGCTTGCTTTTGTCCCCTCTAACTCTGATTTCTTCTCCTGTTAAATTCTTGCCATTACTTGTGTTCCACCCAACATATTCATTCTCTCCTCTCTGCTCAGGACCAACTCTGACATGGAACCCTTTGTCAAAACACCGTTCAGTCAAGAACTGTGTGCATATGGCAGAGTCCACCCCAGGTAACGTGTGAGGGAGGCTTGTGCTGGGGATCACAGTTCCTGATGCGAAACACGAGCTGACACGGGCAGTCCTTTAACCACCCCTTTCCTGGGAATCCTTCCCCCTAATCCACACACTCCTTACTCCCCTCCACTTGTTATTGTGTTTCTGATCCTCTCTTCTTCCTCCTGGGTTCACTGCCACCTTCCAGTAACCATTATTCTGATGCTGAGCAGTCCAGCCATCCATTTCCTTCAAAACGACATACCCTGGAGAGCGTCTGCTTTCCAGTATAAAGAGGTTTCTCAAGGTGTCTTGTTAAAAAATGACCGTCTAGGCTCGGCGCCTATGGCTCAACCGGCTGGGGTGCCAGCCACCTACACCTAGGGTGGCGGGTTCGAATCCCCAGCCCGGACCTGCCAAACAACAGTGACAGCTGCAACCAGAAAATGGCCAGGCGTTGTGGCAGGCGCCTGTGGTCCCAGCTGCTTGGGAGGCGGAGGCAGGGGACTCGCTTGAGCCCAGGAGTTGGAGGTTGCTGTGAGCTGTAATGCCACGGCACTCTACCCAGGGGGACAGCTTGGGGCTCCGTCTCAAAAAAAAAAAAAAAATGACCATCTACTTAGGAGCGAAGTCCTGCCGCTCTCGTAGGGGCAGAGCAGGGACCTTCAGTCGTGTTTCCTAAACAACTCTGTTTTTTACTTTGTTATGAAAGAATTTTGTCAACCAAGCAAAACAACATGTGTGAATAAAAAATTAACTGAAAAGTTTTCTATTAATTGACAAAAGTACTACCACAATATCCGTCTCCAGAAGTATAATGTAAGCCAATAATTAAAAGAATCTACTTATAATAAAAAATGCTCCATAGTTAAGAGAAGAAATATGATGCCTATTCACTTAACCACATTAAATTGTAAAAACGTGGTACATCTGTTACTGCCCTTCATCAAAGAGAGAGTTCCAGGATATTTATGGAAAAAGTAACAACTGAGCCACAGGTGAACTACAGGACAGTTTGTTCCATTATTTATCATTACTTAACTATGTTCTATAAAGCCTACAAAAGGAATAGCTACATTGAGCTTAGTTTTACCAGCTGAGGCTATGGCTTGAGGGGGCAGTGCACACGTGCATGTTTGTCTATGTGTGTGGGCATGGAGACCATTTGGTTTACACTGTGATACATTTAGAATGTTACCCCAAAGCAAGATTTTTACAATTTTTTATTTAGTAAAACAAACTAAAAAAAACTACGTGATTAAAGGTTTGCTTATCATGCTTATTTTTTTTACCCAATGCAGCATCCTCCAGCAGCAAAGGTGCTGTTAAAAGATAATTGAACAATTAAAGATGGCGCCCGTATCTAACCTAAACAGAAGAGCATTCTAACACGATCTCTTGAGGAGAGCTTAAATCTGATGACTAAAATCAACATTGGTGCAGAACTCCCTTATTTGCTCAAACTAGGAAAATTGTAATTTTCTTGAACAGCATGTATTTCAATTAATATTTATGAAGTTCTCCAAATGTGCCTCTTAAATGAACCAAATTCACATTCATAAGGGCCTCCTCCCACAAAGGTTTGGGCCAACAATAATATAATGCTACATGCCTCAGAATGTATAGGCATTTAATTAAAATTATCTACAGTTTATAACATGCAAAGTATACCAGCAAGACCAACATAACCCTGATAGGATATCATAGTACTTGAATCTTCAGAGACATGAAATCCAGAATCTGTGTGAGAGCAAAGAAACTTGAGGGCATATTCCATTCAAAACCTTTGGGAAAAGTATAATACTAATAGGCAGAAATTTTAAATTTACATGGGGAAATTAATTCTTACAGTAATTCTTATTGGAACATATTAGTATTAAATTACAATACCTTACAAAATATCTTTTGATGTTTTGTCAAATGTTTTGTGGATCTAACTACTATACAAGATTATTATTTCATAAAAACAAAATGCTATAGATTATTCCTAATCTATCCAGAATATATCCATTTCTTATCACTTCACTAATGGGCTGACTTCAGTAATTATCTGGGCTGAACCACCATCTTTTACCTTTTAATCTTTTCCTAGGTTTCCTACTTCTAGAACATCCGCCAAAATCTGTTCTTAATACAGCAGCAGAATGGCCTTTTAAAACTACAGTCCCCAACTTCCAGGCCACAGACCAGTACCTCTCTGTAGCCCTGTTAGGAATCAGGCCACACAACAAGAGGTGAGCAGTGGGCAAGTGAGCAAAACTTCACCTATATTTACAGCTGTTCCCTGTTGCTCAAATAACCTTTAAAGCTTCACCTCCTGTCCCAGTAGTAGGGCATTAGATTCTCACAGGCACTGGAACACACCTGTTAACTGCATATGTGAGAGATCCAGGTTCCCCACTCTTTAGGAGACTCTAATGAGCAGAGGTGGAAATCTAAGGCACTTGAATCATCCTGAAAACAGCCCCAACACATCACCCCCACCCTCGGTCAGTGGAAAAACTGCCTTCCATGAAACTGGCCCTTGGTACCAAAAGGCTAGGGGCCATTGTTTTAAAGTGCAAGTCACATGAGACCCCCACTTTGATTAAAACCTGCAAATGATTCTGTCTCACTGCTAATAAAAGCCATACAATCCACAGTGCAATCGGCCTGACCTTGGTTTCCACTTTGATCTTCCTTGCTGACTTCGCTTGTCTCCATGGTAGCCTCCTTCTGGTTCCTAAGACCCTCCAAACATCCTTCCACCTTGGGCATTGGCTGTATTTTTCTCTGCCTGGAATGCTCCTTCCTCAGGCAGCCACTTGGTTAGCCCTGTCGCTTCTGTCAAATGTGTTTGATCAACCTCATTTACTCAGCCCGGTCCCCCATGCTGTTTATCAAAAGCACCTGCCCAGCCCCAAACCTTTCTCCCTAACTATATGTCAGATCCTGCTCATCCCTTTTTAGTTTTCCCATAGCACTTTAGCACCTTTAAAAAAATTATATTAATGTTTTACATGCTGCCTCTTGAATAATAGCTCCTTTTTAGTTCACTAGTGTATCTCATCTGTATTACGGGTGGGCACTCCATAAATATTTATTGAATGCTCCAAAAATGATATGAATGTAACACAGGGAAGTTTCTAATCACCAGCACAGATAGTATATAGGATTGACGGAAACAACTTGTTTATACCACTCAAGTATCTGAGAAAATGATGTCATTATACATGGTCTTCCTAAGTGCCAATAGACATCTGATACCTTCTTCCAGGAACTTGGAATAATTGCTCTCCATAAGCACCTCCTGCTAGCCTTGAAATATTAGAATTCATTATGGAAACCAGGCCCTAGACTCCCTTGAACACCACCATTTGTACCATTTTTATTAGTCTCTGTGACTAAATATTTTCTCATTCTCTTCTTATTTTCACTTTCTCTTTGCTCTCCTCCTATTCCAAGTATTAGTGTTACCCTAAGGTCCATCCACGGTTCTATTCCCTTCTTATATTTCCTCTGGGTTATCTCTTCCAGGCCCATGGAGCCAACTACCAATTAACTGTAAATCAACACCTCTACCTCTAGATTTTCCCCTGAATCCCATATCTGTAGCCCAATGGCCCACTGTAGAGTGGCACTTGTTTATGGGCATTGGTGCGTCAAATGCAAAATATCAAAGATAGATCATACAACATTATCACCACTAACGAATTCTCTGTCTGAATTCTTTACCGTGACTAGTAGTTTTATCATCCACATCGTCACCTAAATCAGACGCTGTTCCTTTTCCTACCTTCATTCACCCTGTTACATCCTTTCAATTCCTCAAGGACTCTCAATTCTGCCGAAAACTGCATCTCAAATAATTCTCTTGTTCCATTTCCCAAGCAGCTGCCTTAGTTTTTCGTTTCACTCTTACCAGGATTATTGCAGCAACTTCCTCTTTGAAGTGTAGCGGATCTTCTTTTCTCCACACCAACCTCTCCTAGTTTTTGCATCTGAAAAAATCCTATTAAACTTTTAAATCTTCATAAAGATTTCTCCTGCCTCTTCTAGTGTTCTTTTATGCTCCACATAATACTTGTACAAATTGCATATTTAATGCTTTGGGAATGTCGGTGACTCAGGATAAATGGTTGCTGGCTTCAGACTAGAGTCACTCAGGCTGCATGGGGAGCGTCACTGCAGCAATGACTGAGGTGGACCACGCAACCCATGGTGATGAAAACATGAGGACACAGAAATCTGAGAATGTGCATGAGGTGTGACGGATGCGCAGTGCAGCTGATGAAAACTAAGTTGCGGACAGGACAACATCTCCGGATTTGCCTATAACTCTTGTCCTACAAACATCCTTACCAATATCTACCCTTTACTCATTTTTACAGTACTATATTGTTTTCTGTTTTCCATAGAATAGGGTCAAGGTTTTTGCCTGTCTTGCAACACAAAGCCCATTACCTGCATCTAATTTTCCCAAGCCAGCAACCCAGCAGGCTGAACCATCCAAGGCTCAGAGCACCAACAAGCCGGGCAACATCACATACATTTCATCAGCTGTAAACAGGTTTCTTTCTGGATAGTGAACCATTTTTGGTGCAACCTCTGCAGAATTATCTCCCATTAATGTCCTGGTTAAAATTCCTCACAAATATCTGCTAGATTTACATAGTACCAAAGTTGATTCCAAGACTATCATAGTTTGAATGGAAAATACCGAGTATGAGCAAGAACCATTTTTTACCTTCTTCTCTCCATATATTTGGTATTTTCTAAAATTTTTCCATGGATACATATATTACTTTTATACTAGGAAAAAAATAAAAACTGTAAGGTATAAAAGTATAGAAAGCCTTTGTGAATCTAGGGCATTCTTAGGTTCAAAATGGTGACTTTTCAGTGCACTGCTATTGGTTTATGGTTCTTTTAAACTCCTGAAATTCTAGGCAGCAATAATTTGGAATATAATTAGTCCACAGTACTTCTCGCAACAAAAGTGACTAACTAGTCCCCAGAAACTTTGCTCAGCCTGCAGTAAGCAACTCCCCCTTATTTTACCCTTGATTCCTCCCAGTCCTGGCCAAGCTATCCTAGGAATCAGAATAAAAAGAATAGGATTAAAAGAAAATTTGTTTTTATGAACAGCTTTATTGAAGTATAATTGACATATAAAAAACTGTAATTTGATGAGTTTGGATACATCCATTCCACCCATTGCCATTCTCAAGGTTATAAATATGCCCACCACTACCAGAAATTTCTTGTGTCCTTTGTTTTGTTGGGGTTCTTTTTGTTATATTTGTGTGTGTGTGTGTTTGTGTCTGTGTGCGTTAAGAATACTCAATATGAGATCTACCCTCTTAACAATTGAAGTGCACAAACAATAGGTTAACTATAGGTACTATGTGGCACAGCATATGTCTAGGGCTTATTTACCTAACATAAGTGAGACTTTATACCGATTAAAAAATTCCCTATGCCCCCCACACGCAGCCCCAGCTACCATTCTTCACTCCGTTTCTGTGGATGTGACTATTTTTCATCCCTCAGATCTGTAGGACCATACAGTTCTGTCCTGGGACTGGCTTATTTCACTTGGCATTAACATCCTCCAGGCTCTTCCACACAGCCACATACTGTAGGATTTCCTTCCTTTTTCAAAGCTGAATAATACTGTATGTCTGTTATATGATCTGTGTAACATTCTCCATATAATATCACCCTTGCTTTATCCATTCAATGGGCATTCACGTTGTTAGCTACTCTGGCTATTAAAAATTCTGAATTTCTTTTTAAAATAATATATTAATCTATCTTTAATTTCATCTCGCTAATTAAGAATAAATTTAACTGAAAATATCACCCCAAATTAGACTTCCAATTATTATGCTAATGGAGAATTCATGAATAATTTTTATTGCTAACAATGAATAGGTTCTACAATGGCAAAAATAAAACGACCAGGAACCGAAGCTTTTTTGTGACTCGCAGAATCATTTATAATTCCTCTCTCTACTGTGTAGCGCTAACACGTATTTTTCCCTTTCAGATAATCTACTCTTCTTTTCCTGAAGAACTCCACTAAAAATCTGTGCCGTTTATAATGACCTTCAAACTTTTTTCTTTCAAATAGCCCATAATTAAAACAAACAAAAAAATAAGACATCCAGGATTTGTTACAAACGTTGTAACAAAAACTCCAAGTCATCAAAATGAGCATCCATACTAGGCCTCCCCACAGGCACACTGGCTGGGTGGCAGGGGACATTTTAACCTGAAGGACAGTGAGTGGATCCCTGGTGCGCTGAGACCTTCGAGCACTGGCAGGTGGCATTTCTCATGCACAAGAACACTGTAACACAAGAGTGCACTTGTACAGTGAGAAGGATCGGCTTTCAGAGTCAATGTTACCTCTGCTTCCCTCACCATGAATAATCATTAATGATTCTGGGGAACTCTCGAGAGGACTGCAGGTGTGCCTCTGTGTGCCAGGCAGTGTCATATAATCAAAGAGCTGGAAAGGATCTGCAGGATGAGCTAATACAGGGCTTCATTTGGAAAATGAGACCTGGGGAGAATGAGTACCTTGTTCTGAAATGCTCTACGTAGAGACTCATTATCAACGTGTGAAGATAGTTTGCCTCTTAAAAGAATTCTGCATGCAATTCTTCTGTAATTGAGAAATATTAACAAGCCTCACACACATGCATATTTAATTTTTCTCAGTCAATATAATAGTAGCAATGCCAAAACTTTCTATCTATATAAAGTTTATATATTTATATATGTGCATATATATAAATGTATACACACATATATATACATTCTAAAACTAAGAATATTCCTTAGTTTCTAAACTGTTTTGTGGAAGTGAAAACCTATGTTACTAACTCAAATTTAAGAAAAATCCATTTTTTTGTACCAAAGGAATCCCCCCAAATCATCATCTTCCTTATTTTGGATTCAAATTTTAGCTGATCAACAAGTAAAAAGTGTTGTCCACTGTGCCCAATTCCATCTAGTACACAGGTTGCCCGGCTTTGAAATTAGCAATTAATAAAGTGCTGTGAGAAGAGAAAACTGATATTCTTCTCAACCTTTTCTTTTCTTTTTGCCAGTAATGAAAGCCACAAAACAGAAACACAGCAGAACGAGCTGGAACTTAGTGAACACAAAGGGTATTTTCACTGAATCATAAAATGGACCAAGGAAAATGTACAGGCTTTGCAAAAAGACACACGAGGGCTCTACGTGAGAGCCCCATGTGAGATCCTATGCACCGCCGTTAACCTCTAACACTTCCTTATTTATAAAACGACGAGGAGAATACCTCACCACTAAGATGGTGGTTGTCTTAAATGGGCCACTTTTTTCAGTTCTTGGGACAAGCAAGGTACCTGATGTATAGTAGTCTTCCTACATCCTCTGAAGACTAAGCCTACCCTATCCCCATTTGAAAAGAACACCTACATGTGTTTTATATATTCCTGTAACAGTTTTATTGAGATGTAATTCATATACTATAAAATTGACTTCAGGGAGTTTTAGTATATTCAAGGAATTTTGAATAATTATTGCGATCTAATTTTAATATATCATCACCCTAAAAGTAAATTCTGTACCCGTTAACAGTCACTAGCATCAGTATTTTCATTGTGATACCATAGAATACAAACAGAGCAACCACAAAGGCTCTTTGAATCGGCCAGATCTGGATTAGAAACCTGGGGCTGTCACAGACTTCTTTTATCATTAATTATTATTATTATTATTAAATCATCGCTGTGTCCATTAATGCAATCATGGGGTACAATGTGCTGGTTTTATATACAGTTTGAAATATTTTCACCAAACTGGTTAGCATAGCCTTCATGGCATTTCCCTAGTTATTATGTTAAGATATTTATATTCTACATTTAGTAAGTTTCACATGCACCCTTGTAAGATGCACCGTAGGTGTGGTCCCACCAATCACCCTACTTCTTTTGTGACTACTAAGTGCGTTAAATTCTTTCAGCCTCTGTTTGTTCTTAACATAACACCAACTTACAATGGTCACTGTGAGCATCAAGTATAATTACACATATGAAAGGCCCAACACTTAATAGACTTCAATAAATATTCTCTGTCCTTATTTTTCTAAAATGTGCAGTTACTAAAAGCACGGCTGTATTGTGGTGCTTGATTCCTTAGAGTAATAATGACATCCACTGGAAATGCCAATTTGGTACCCAACAGAGGCCACAGATCACATTAGCAAAGAGACGTTGCATTTAACATTCTATTATCACTGTCATCAAAGCAACTAACATTGTTCTTAGTCAATTTATATCAAAAGATGCTTCATCTACGCATACATATATCAGTTTTATACAAATGGTTTAGATTATAATAAGTCCTACTTTTTCAGTGTCCTGAAGGGGCAAATTACTAGTAAAAAAAAAGTCATCATGAGTTAAAGTTGTTCTTTTAATAAATTTTCCTACAAACCATGATTTGCTCTTAAAAATTTATTATTGATTTATTAATTTAGCTATAGACATAGAAGTTTTAAAATCATATGGGGGCCTAGATACCGAAAACCTATTGGATCACAATTTTCTATTTCAAAAGAAATGGCCCAAAGATAACAAGTCAACTATTATAGCTAGAAATAGAAAAATAATTTTTATAAAGTAAAACAGTCTTTGAAAACCTTCTAATGGTGTAACTATAGTTGATTTATTAAATGCATTATTACAGAATGCTATTAGTCATCAAAAATAAAGTCCTCAAAAATATGTAACATATGGGAGAATCATTGTGATCTATGATTATACAGATTAAATAATTGAATGATAAAACAGTTCATTTATCAAAATATTTTTTAGATAAGTAGATATAAAAATTATAGATAGTTTGGCAGACCTACCTGGTCACCAAAATGTTGATAGTGGTTTCATATATTACTGTGAGGTTAATATATTTTTATTATCTTCTTCATGTGTCTAAGAACAGAATTTTTGAATTTCCTACAATGATTTATCACACTTTTTTCTTGCTTACAGGAGCATATTCATGTGAGCCCTATTCTTTTTCCTTAATAACTTTACTGACGATAGTTAAACTTTTAAGTTATTTCCCCATTAAAACAGTGGTTCTCAACCTTCCTAATGCCACCTAATGCCATAACCCTTTAATATAGTTGCTCATGTGTGGTGACCCCCAACCATAAAATTATTTTTTTCATTAAATCATAGCTGTGTCCATTAATGCAATCATGGGGTACAATGTGCTGGTTTTATATACAATTTGAAATATTTTCATCAAACTGGTTAACATGGCCTTCATGGCATTTCCTTAGTTATTGTGTTAAGATCTTTATATTCCACATTTAGTAAATTTCACATGTACCCTTCTAAAATGCACCATAGGTGTGGTCCCACCAATTACCCTCCCTCCACCCATCCTCCCCTCTCCCCTCCCCTCCTTCTCCCCTTTCCCCTTCTTCTTGGGCTATAATTATAGCCCAAGAATTTCATTGTAGGGCTGAGTACATTGGATACTTTTTCTTCCATTCTTGAGATACTTTGCTAAAATGAATATGTTCCAGCTCTACTGATGTAAACATGAAACAGGTAAACTCTCCATCTTTCTTTAAGACTGCATAATATTCCATGGTGTA
>CAUYTI010133428.1:0-18543 GCA_963575145.1 Galago senegalensis
GGTTGACTATAAATGTCTTAACACAACAATTATGAGATAGACATGATGGCTATGTTAGCCACTTGGATGAGAGTTTTCCAAACTGCATATGGAAGCAACACACTGTATCCTATGATAGAATTAATGTACACAATTATGATCCAATAAAAAATAAATTAAAAAGATAATAAAAAATAAAAAGTGGAGAAACAAAAAAATAATAAAAATAATAAAAATGAATTTTCACTATAGAAAATTTAGCTAGTATTTTTTTGAATGTCAAATTAATAAGAAGTATAAATTTTTATGTCACGTTGTTCTCAATTCCAAGGTAAAGTTCAAGTTGTAGAAGAGCCCTCCATCCAGAGGACATGCTGAACACTCTCACATTGAACATATTAGGTGAGATCTAGCCAGTTGCCCTCCCTCCTCCTGCTTATTGCCCTCTCCCCTCCCTTTTCCCTTCTCTCCCTTTTGCTAGGCTGTCTATTTGTGCTTTATCATTCATATGGGTGTTTGTTTACATATTGGTTTCATATTAGTATTGAGTACATTGGATAGTTTTTTTTTCCCATTCTTGAGATACTTTTTTGATAAGAATGTGTTTCAATTCCATCCAGGAAAACATAAAAGATATGAAATCTCCATCTTTTCTTATGGCTGAATAGTATTCTATGGTATACATATGAGATAATTGTTAATCCATTCATGGTTGATGGGCATTTGGGTTGCTTCTGCAACTTGGCAATTATGAATTGAGCTGCAATAAACATTCTGGTACAAATGTCTTTGTAGTAAAATGATTTTTGTTCTTCTGGATAAATATCCAGTAATGGAATTGTGGGATCCAATGAAAGGTCACACTTCTTTCCATAAAGGTTGTATTTGTTTGCAATTCCACCAGCAGTGTAGAAATGTTCCCTTCTCTTCACATCCACATCAGTGTGTGCAGATTTGGGACTTTGTGATGTGGGCTAATCTTACTGGAGTTAGGTGATATTTCAGAGTGATTTTGATTTGCATTTTTCTTACAATTGAAGATGATTTTTCATGTGTTTGTTGGCCATTTGTCTGTCATCTTCAGAGAAGTTTCTGTTCAAATCCCTTGCCTACTTATAAATGGGCTTGTTTGCTCTTTTCTT
The DNA here is from genome assembly GCA_963575145.1 of Galago senegalensis. Lineage (NCBI taxonomy): Eukaryota > Metazoa > Chordata > Mammalia > Primates > Galagidae > Galago > Galago senegalensis. The sequence continues at coordinate 1,122 of CAUYTI010133428.1, forward strand.
GTTGATTAATTTGAGTTCTCTGTACATTCTGGTTATCAGGACTTCATCAAATTTGTAACATGCAAAAATCTTGTCTGATTCCAAAGGCCTCTTTGCTTCATTTGTGGTACCCTTAGCTGTGCAGAAGCTTTATACTTAATAAAATCCCATTTGTTTATTTTTAGGGTTGTTCCAATTGCTGGGGGGAGGATATTCTTCATAAAATCTTTTCAGGCTAAAAATTTTCAAGCATTTTCCCCACACTCTCTTCTAGAGTTTTTATTGTTTCATGTCTTAAATTTAAATATTTTATCCAATGAGAATCCATTTTTTTTTCAATGGTAAGAGGTGTGAGTCCAATTTCAGACTTCTACATGTGGTTAATCAGTTCAACCAGCATCATTTATTAAATAGAGATTCTTTTCCCCAGTGCATGTTTTTGTTAGGCTTATCAAAGATCAAATGGCCATACTTGGCTGGATTTATCTCTAGAATCTCAACTCTATTCCATCTGTCTCTATTTTTGTGCCAATACCATGCTGTGTTGATCACTATAAGCTTGTAGTATAACCTGATGTCTGGTAATGTGATGCCTCTAGATTTGTTTTTATTTCTATGATTTGTATTGGCTATTTGGACTTTTTTTTCTGGTTCTATAAGAAACAAAGTACTATTTTTTCAAGTTCTTCAAAGTATGACATTGGTGTTCGATGGGGATTGCATTAAATCTGTAGTTTTTTTTAGATAGTATGGACATTTTAATGGTGTTGATTCTTCCCAGCCACAAGCATGGTATATTCTTCCATTTGTTAAGGTCTTCTGCTATTTCTTTTCTCAGGGTTTCATAGTTCTCTTTATAGAGATATTTTGTATCCTTTATTAGATATATTACCAAGTATTTCATCTTCTTGGAAGCTATTGTAAAAGGTTTTTGATTTTATTGTCAGCTTGACTGTTATTGGCATATATGAAGGCTACTGACTTGTGGGCATTGATTTTGTATCCAAAGACATGCTGTATTCCTTGATCATTTCTAAAAGCTTTGTAGTTGAGTCTCTGGAGTTTTCCAGTATAAGATTATGATATCCATAAAAAGTAAGAGTTTGACCTCCTCTGTTCCTATTTGAATACTCTTGATCTCCTTCTCTTGCCTGTTTGCAATGGCTAGGACTTCCAGCACTATGTTGAATGGTGACAGGGGGCATCCTTGTCTAGTTTCAGATCAGAGTGGAAATGCTTTAAGTTTTACTCCATTCAAGATGATATTGGCAGTGGGTATATTATACGTGGTCTCTACCAGTTTAAGAAATGTCTCACCTAAGCCTATTTTCTTAAGTGTTATCAATGAAGGATTCCTTGTCAAAAGCCTTTTGTGCATCAATTGAGAGACTTATACGGTTTTTGTTTTTTATTGTATTTATGTGGTGGATTACATTTATGGATTTACATATGTTCAACCAACCCTAGGATAAAACCCACTTGATAATGATGTATAATGTTTTTAAAAGATGTTTGCAGGCTCAGAGCCTGTGGCTCAAGCGGCTAAGGCGCCAGCCACATACACCTAAGGTGGTGGGTTCGCATCCAGCCCAGACCCACCAAACAACAATAATGGCTGCAACCAAAAAATAGCCAGGCATTGTGGCGGGTGCCTGTGGTCCCAGCTACTTGGGAGGTGGAGGCAGGAGACTCACTTGAGCTCAGGAGTTGGAGGTTGCTGTGAGCAGTGAAGGCACAGCATTTTACCCAGGGTGACAGCTTGAGGCTCTGTCTCAAAAAAAAAAAAAAAAGAAAAGATGTTTGCAAAGATCTTATTGAATATTTTTGCATTGATATTCATTAATGATATTAGTCTATAGTTTTCTTTTTCTTTCTTTCTTCTTCTTTTTTTTTTTTTTTTTTGGATGAGTCCTTACCTGGCTTTGGAATCAGTGATATGTGCTTTGTAGAATGTGTTGGGGAGGATTCTTTCCTTCTCTATGTTTTGGAATAGATTATGCAATATAGATACTAGTTCCTCTTTGAAAGTTTGGTAGAATTCTGGTGTGACGCCATCTGGTCCAGGGCTTTTCTTTTTTGGAAGATTTTGTATAGGTGATCCTATTTCAGTGCTTGATATAGTTCTATTCAAAATTTCTAATAATTTCTGGTTGATTTTTGGAAGGTAGCATGCTTCTAGGTATTGGTCCATTTCCTCTATATTTTCATATTTCTGGGCATAGAGATTTTTGTAATAATCATTGAGGACTTTTATATTTCTGTGGTATCTGTTTTTATTTCCCCTTTATTGTTTCTGATTGAAGTTATTATAGATATTACTTTTCTGTTTCTGGTTAGTCTGGGCAAGGGTTTATCAATTTTATTAATCTTTTTGAAGAACCAACTTTTTATTTTGCTGAGTTTCCTAATGATTTTTTTGTTCTCAATTTCATTTAATTCTGCTCTAATTTTGGTTATTTCTTTTCTTCCACTGGCTTTGGGGTTGGATTGTTCTTCCTTTTCCATTTACTTGAAATGGTCCATTAGGTTGTTGACTTGCTTGCTCTTTGTTTTCTTGATGAAGGCATCTAATACTATAAATTTCCCTCTTATGACTTCCTTTGCAGTATCTCACAGGTTTTGATAGTTTGTACCTTCAATATCATTTTGTTCAAGAAATCTAATGATTTCCTTCGTCTTCTTCTTCTTCTTCTTCCATTGAGGATACAAGAAACCAGGTTACACTCACTGATTGCATTTGTTAAGTAAAGTGATTTAGGTAATGATTTCCTTCTTAATCTCATGTTGGACCCAGCTGTCATTTAGCATAAGTTATTTAGTTTCCCATAACATTATCTGGGTATGAAGATTTCTGTTACTGTTGGGTTCAATTTTTATTCCATGATAGTCTGAGAAGATACAAGGAATACTTTCTATTTTTTTGAATATGTTGAGGTTAGCCTTGTGTTCTAAGATGTGATCAATTTTGGAGAATGATCTGTGGGCTGATAAGAAGAAACTGTATTGAATTTTGTTAGGATGAAGTGTTCTGTATATGTTAAGTCCTTTGTTCTAGAGTTATGTTTAAGTCCATTGTTTCTTTGTCTAGTTTCTGCTTGGAGGCTCTGTCCAGTACTGTCAAAGGGGTGTTAAAATCTCCGACTATTATAGTGCAGGAAGGTAGCATATTGTTGAAATCATTTAGGGTTTGTTTTATAAATCAAGGAGCATTCAGGTAGGGTGTATAAATGTTAATTATTGAAATATCTTCATGTTGTATATTTCCTTTGACAAGTATGTAATGTCCATCCTTGTCTTTCCTTATTATTGTTGGTTTAAATCCAATTATATCTACAAATAAGATTGCAACTCCTGCTTTTTTCTGATATTCATTTGCCTGGATTATTGTTTTCCATCCCTTCACCCTGAGTCTGTCTTATCCTTTGAGTTTATATGTGTTTCTTGGACACAACAAATATTGGGCCTGAGCTTTTGTACCCAATCAGCTAGCCTGTGCCTCTTTTTTTTTTTTTTTTTTTTTTTGAGACAGAGTCTCACTATGTCACCCTTGGTAGAGTGCCATAGTGTCATAGCTCACAGCAACATCAAACTCTTGGGCTTAAATGATTTTTTTGCCTCAGCCTCCCAAGTACCTGGGACTACAGGTGCCAGCCACAACACTCAGCTATTTTTTGGCTGCAGGTGTCATTGTTATTTAGCAGGCCTGGGCCAGGCTCAAACCTGCCAGCTTCAGTGTATGTGGCCGGCACCCTACTCCCTGAGCTACAGGCACCAAGCCTGATTTGTGCCTCTTTAAGAGGAGAACTCAAGCCATTCACATTTATTGAGAGAATTAGTAGATAGGTATGGTAGAGTGTTGGTCATCTTTGTTTTTCAGAGGTCCAGAGCTTATTTTTATCCCTTTTACCATCATGGAAGCTAGGCTTTGTTCCTTAAATTCTGGGTGTGTTTACTTTGCTGGCAGACATTGTGCTGTTCATTATGAAGAATGGGTCTACTTCTGTAGAGCTGGTCCAGAAATTTGCTGGTTATGGCAAATTTCATTAGCATATGCATGTCATTAAAATATTTGATTTCTCCATCACAAATGAAACTCAGTTTAGGGCAATAAAGGATCTGGGGCTAAAATTTTTTTGATGAAGAAGGTTAAAGGCCAATGACCATACTCTTTTGGCTTGAAAACTTACAGCTACAGGATATTTTTCCCTTTGTAGATAAGACTTTTCTTACACCTGGCTGCCTGCAGGATTTTTTTTTCCTTCATATTTAACTTGGCAAAGTTAATTACAATGTGTCTAGGAGATGCTTTGTTTGGATTGAGTCATGCTGGGGTTCTGAGACTACTATCTGAATTTTTTGTGTCTCCTGCAATGCTTGGGAAATTCTCCAGAGCATCGGTGCCTTTAGGACCGTCTTCTTCTCCTTCAGGAATTGCTATAATTCAGATGTTTGATCTTTTGGAATTATCCCATAACTCTCTCAGGGAATATTCTGGGTTTGTTCTCCTTTTTCCTGTCTCTTTGAATTTTGGGGATAGTTCAAAACTCTTGTCTTCAGTTTCTGAAATTCTTCCTTCTCCATATTTTACTCTATTACTGAGGGTCTCTCCTTTGTTTTGAAGTTCCTTGAATGCCTTTGTCAATTCCTTAAGCTCTGGTATAACTTTACTCATTGTGTCCATATCCTTGATGACTTTGTCTTTGAATTTGTTAATTCCTTAAGACAACTTTTGGCCTATTTCTTTTTTAATTTCTATTTCCACCTTCTCCTCAATTCCAATCATTTAACTTGCAACCATATTCCAAATTCTATTTCTGACATTTCAGCCATTTCTCTATGGATGGTATTTTCTGTTGTATCTCCCTTGTAATTTCTTGGAGGAGTTGATCTGCTCTGATTTTTCATGTTGCCAGAGTTGTTCTGCTGCCTTCTCCCCATGAGTATTTTTGGCTTTTAAAAATGTATTAATTATACTTTTTTATTTGAAATGATAGTATGTCCCTGAATAGTTATTAAGAGATAATCTAGTTGAAGATCCTTAGGAAACACTGTATTGACCTATTTGGCAATTAAAACTGGTGGGGCGATTCTGTATCAGGAGGCCCCAGAAACTGAAACTAACCACTCCTTTTCTGATGAGCCGGATCTTGTGATTGTGGCCTTTACCCTCATGAAAGTCCCTTTCAGAGCTATAGCCAGTCTCTGAGGGTGAGCTTAGTGAGATAGAGCAACCTGCCTCTCTGCCTTGATGTCATTCTACCCTTTACCCAATCCTAAGGAATCTCAGTATTTTGCTAGAGTCTCTGCAGGACAAAGGTAACCATACCTGCAGCCCTGCCTCCCCCTTGCCAGTGATAGCTGGAGGAGGAGAATCTGTGGACAGACCCACCAATCTGCCCCTCATTGCTGCACCCCCCATAGCTGCTCAAACAAAGTCAAACAAATGGCAAACCTGCAGCCTCAGACAGCAGAAGCAGAAGAACCACAATCTGCAGATGGCTGTCACTGAGAGTTACAGTCAAACTTACTCATGCAACAAGAGCAGCACCCACACAAATGAGTTCAGAGGGTTGCCAAATGACTAAAAACTAAAAATCTGTGAGCAGATCTGTCTGAGAGTTCCTGGAGGGCTGGAAAGGGGTCTTTTCTAGTGGGAAAGAGAGTCGTGAAAGTTTCCCCCTTTCTCCAAAGTCAGAACTGCAGTGGCTCTGTTTCTGTGCTGAAGCTCAGGACCCCACACAATGCCTCTGCCTCTTAGTGAATCTGCCAAGTCACTCTGACCTCTGCAGGGGGCAGTTCTTCAGGCAAACAGGATAGGGGGAAGAGTAAGCTGTCTCAGTTCAGGATTGCAGGGAGAATATTTGTTCACTTTTGTGCCTACATTCAGAGGTAGAACCTCCCAGCTATAGGAGGACTGGGACTTAGTGGCTCTCCCATGGGGTGAGGTGAGAGGTCCTGTGTTCTCTGCTCACTTGCAGAAAGACTACTGGGGACTCCCAGGTCTCCCATCCCCTTGGCAATAAGTGCCTTCTGACTAGTTGCTCTATACCTAATGTTTGTTATCTTTCTTCCCCTTGTTTGGCTTCAAAGCTTGTCTTAGCAGGAATGATATGAATCTCACTTTTCTTCTGCCTGTGCTCAGCTCCCAACCTTTAGCTTCTCTGAGTCCACTTCAGTCTAGCATTGCTCCCTCTGGACAGGAGCCTCTGGTGAAAGCTGAATCTAGTCAACTATCTTGACTTTTCTCTCAGATAACGCAAATTAAAAAAGAAAACTCACTATTAACATTTTGGTCTGCATCTATTCTTTTTTCTTTATAAGTATTTTTTGTTAATTTACCAAAAGAGGATCATATTACATTTGCCTTTTTATGTAAATATCTTCCTATGCTGTTTAGTAGTCTTATATAGCACTGTTTTAATGGTTGCAGACGATGTAATTATACCATTTAGGAATATTTGTAAGTTTCTAAAACTAATTTCCTGTAATAAAACATTTTAGTTGTTTCCAAATTTTTATAATTATTAACAATCCTTTTTGAATATCCAGTAGATAAATTGCTGCACACTTAAGCAATATTTTCTTTAAGCTAAATTCCTTGCAAGAAAATTGCTGGCTCTAAAGACATAAATATTTTTCAAGTTTTGGTAACTGTTACTAAATTATTTTCTGGTAAAGCTATATAAATTCATACCTACCAGCAACATAGCAAAGATGAACATGAGGGTAATATCTTTACAAATTGTGGTATATGTACAGCATGGAATACTATGCAGCCATAAAAAGATGGAAACTTCACATCTTTTATGTTTACCTGATGGAGCTGGAATGTATTCTTCTTAGTAAAATATCACAAGAATGGAAACAAAAGGATCCAATGTACTCAATACTACTATGAAATCAATATATAATCACCTACACATTCACATGAATGGTAAAACATAACTATAGTCCAGAAAGTAGGAGTGAAGAGGAGGGAGAGGGAGGAAGGAGTAGGCCGGGATGAGGGACGGTATTTGGTGGGACTTCACCAAATGTACATAATGAAATGGTACATTTCAAATCTATTAAGAAAAGAATATAATTGTCTTACCACAACAAATAAGTAAGCAAGGTGATGGATGTGTTAATCAGTTCAATGTAAGCATTTCACATTGTGTATCCAAATCAGTACACTGTACCCCATAAATGCATCAGTGTACACAGTTATGATTTAATAAAGAAAAAATAAAATTTAAATAAAAATCTAACGAGTAAAATTTTTCATTTCATTTTAAATTCCATTTATTTGTTTATTAGTAAAGTTGAATATTTTTATGCATACTGGAATTCTACATTTATGTCCTTGGCCTATGTTTTAAACTAACCAGTCATCTTTTGATAATTTGCAAAAATCCTTTTATATTTTTGTGATGATATGTCATATTACTAATGTTTCTCATGTTAATTACCTCTTTTAATGATCATTTTATTCTCATCAAAATTTTACATTTACGTATTTTAATGTCACTCTCTTTTTTTAATAAAACCTATTTTAGTAATCATCCTCACAAAGTCATTTTCCTCAGAATGATTACTTAAATATTTACCTTTTTAACTTTTAAATATTTAATGCATTTGGGACTTATTTTGATATTTCAAGAGATTTAACTCCCTCCTCCCATGACGAGCCAGTTGTCCCATTTTCATTTGTTAACCCTTTCCTTGTTATTCTGAAATATAACTTTTGACATATATAAATTCATTACGTATTTAGGTATGTTTTTGAACTTTCAATTTTGTCTGACAAAATGTCCTGTCTTATTGGAAAACAAAAGCACATAGTGCTATACTCTTTTAACTACTATAGTTTTATTATATGTTCTGATACCCACATACCCATTAGTGAGATTGCTGGATTGAATGGTAAGTCTACATTTAGTTCTTTGAGGAACCTCCATACCCTTTTCTGTAGAGATTGTACCATTCTCCACTCCCACCAACAGTGTGTTTCTTTCTCTCTGTTGCCATAGCAGCATCTTTTGTTTTTTGACTTTCTAATAATAGCCATTCTGACAGGGGTAAAGTAAAATCTTATTGTGGTTTTCATTTGCATTACCCAGATGATAAGGGGTATTAAGTATTTTTTCACATGTTTGTGGCCCATTTGTTTATCTTCTCTTGCAAAGCTTCTGTTGATATCTTTTACCCACTTTTTAACAAGGTGGTCTGCTTTTTTCCTAGCTGGTTTGTTTGAGTTCTCTGTAGATTCTGGATATTAGCCCTTTATCAGATGTATAGTTCGTGAATATTTTTTCTCAATCTGTAGGTGATCTATTTTCTCTGTTGATTATTACCTTAGCTGTGCAATAGCTTTTTCATTTACTCAAGTCCAATTTATTTATTTTTATTATTGCCTTTAGTGTATTAATCATAACTTCCTTGCCTAGACTGATGTCTAACAGAGTTTTTCCTACATTTTTTCTAGAATCTTTATGGTTTAATGCCTTCTGTTTAAGTCTTTTATCAATTTTGAATTAATTTTTGTAAGTGGTGAGAGATATTGGTTCAGTTTTATTCTTCTGCATGTGGCTATCCAATCTCCCAACACCAGTCTTTCCCTAATAATGAAAGATGTTAGCAGGTTTATAAGTGCTAATGGCCATCCAAATCTTCTTTGATAATGTGTGTGTTTAAATCTTTTGCTTATTAATTTTTTTTTTCTGGCTCGGTGCCTATGGCTCAAGTGGCTAAGGCACCAGCCACATACACCTAAGGTGGCGGGTTCAAATCCAGTCCAGGCCCACCAAACAACAAGGATGGCTGCAATCAAAAAATAGCCAGGCGTTATGGCAGGTGCCTGTGGTCCCAGCTACTTGGGAGGCTGAGGCAGGAGACTCGCTTAAGCCCAGGAGTTGGAGGTTGCTGTGAGCTGTGATGCCACAGAACTCTACCCAGGGGGACAGCTTGAGGCTCTATCTCAAAAAACAAATTTTTTTTTCCTTAATTATGGAGTTTTAAGGGTTCTGCATACATTCAGGTTACAAGTTTTTTATCAAATGTTTTGTTTGCAAATGTTTCCTCCTAGTCTATGGTATGACATTTTGTTTTTTAACAATGTCTTTTAATGAGCAGAAATTTTAAATTTTGTTGAAGTCCAGTTTTTTCTTTTATGGTTCAAGCTTTTTGTGTTTTATGTAAGAAATATTTGCCTAATCTGAGATCACAAAAACATTTACTCTAACGTTTTATTCTAGGAGCTTTATAGTTTTAGGCTTAACCTTTAGGCCTATGATCTAATTTGAGTTAACTTTTGTGTATTTTTTAATAAGAGTTGCAATTCTTTTTTTTTCTTTTTTCTTCATTTTTTTTCTTTTTTGCATATGAATGTTCAACTTTTGAAGTACCTACTATTTGCTGAAAAGATTACACTTTAGTTTATTGAATTACCTTGACACCTCCCTTTGTCAAAAATCAGTTGCATGTATATCTGTGGGTATATTTCTGGACTATATTATATCCCGGCAATCTACATGTCTATCTTTATTCTCATTGCACACTGTCTTTTTTGGTGTAACATGATAGTAACCTCTGCAATCAGTTGGTGTTCTTTAACAAAGTTGTTTGGGCTATTTTAGGTCTTTGATTATTACATATCTTAGAATAAGCATTCAATTTCTATAAAATATCTTGCTGGAATTTTAATTGTAACTGATTTAATTCTATAGATCAATTTGGGAAGAATTGATATCTTCCCAACATTAAGACTCATAGTCCATTAATATGGTATATCTTTCTATTTAAGTATTCTTTAATTTCTCTCATCAGTGTTTTACCATGTTTATCTACTAATCTTGCACATATTAGGTGAGATTCCTTTATTTGTATTTCAAGGTCTTAGAAGCTGTTATAGGTAACATTTAATTTTTTTTTAGCTTTCTGATTGTTCACTGCTAGTATATAGAAGTATAATCGATTTTAGCATATTGAATTTGTATCCTGAAACCATGTGAAAGTCATTTATTCAAGTAGCATTCTTTACAGATTATTAGGGAATTTCACTATAGGTTATAATGTTATCTTCAAATAGAGTTTTATTTCTTCCTTTCTAATTGTATACCTTCTTTTTTCATGCCCTATTTCATTGGCTATACTAGTCAGTACAGTGTTGAATAAAAGTGGTGAGAATAAGTATCTTTGCCTTTCTTTTGATTTTAAGGGGGGAAAGCATTTAGTCTTTTACTACAAAGTAAGATGTTAGTACAGGTTTTTCATGGATGGCTTTTTATAAGGTTATGGAAGATTGCTTTTATTTATAGCTTGCTGAAAATTTTAACATCAATAGTTGTTAGAGTTTGTTAAAAAAAATCTTTTTTTGCATCTATTGAGATGATCATAAGATTTTTATTTTTGGTCTGTTTAGATGATTGTTTATATTGATTAATTTTCAAATGTTGACCCAATTTTACCTTTCTAGGATCAACTATTTGATCATGATATGCGATCATTTATATACTGATGAATTCAATTTGATAAAAATACCTGTTAAAGATTTTAAAGTTAGTATTAGGAGGGATAGATATTAGACTGTTGTTTTCTTTTCCTGTAATGTCTTTCTCTGATTTTTCTGTCACTTTAATGCTGGCCTTATATAGTGACTTGGGAGATGTTTCTTCCTCCTCTTCTATGTTCTGGGTGAGTTTATTTAAAATTGACATTATTCTTCTTTAAATGTTTGGTAGAATTTGCCAATGAACTTGTCTGGGCCTAAAGTATTCTTTGTGGAGCAGTTTCTATTAATGAATTGAATTGCTTTAATAAATAAAGGGCAGTTTAGATGATATTTCTTCTTGAGTAGTTTTTATCATTCAGAGGATCTGTATATCTACCCAAGCTATCAAATTCACTGGCATAAAGATGTTCACAGTATTACTTTATTATCTTTTAATGTCTATAGTATTGATGACCTCTGTTTCATTACTGATAGTGATAATTTCTATCTTCTCTCTCTCTCTCTTTTTCTCTCTTGATCAGCATGTCTAGAAGTTTATCTGCTTCATTGATTTTTTTCAAAGAAACAATTTTTAACTTCAAATGATTTTTTTCTCATTTTCTATCTTAAATTTTCTTGATTTCTGCTTATATCTTTAGTATTTCCTTCTCTTTGATTGCTTTGGTTTTAATTTGGTTTTGATTTTATTTTCTCTTGTCTTTCCTTTTTTCTTTCTTTCTAGTTTCTTAAGGTAGAATCATTTTTATTAAAGGACTACTTGTTTTCTAATATAAACATATGCTATATATTTTCCTCTAAGCCACATCTTGAGCTTTTAATGTGAAAAATAGGCTTGCTTCATGTTTGTAAATGTATCTAGTCTATAGCCAGGTATTGTAGTGGACACCTATAGTCCCAACTACCCAGGAGGCTAAGGGAAGAGGATCACTTGAATCCAGGAGTTTGAGGTTTCTATGAGCTATGATGATGTCACAGCAACCTGGGCAACAGAGTGAGACTTTGTCTTTAAAAAAAAAAAGTTTCTAGTCTGAGTTGGGTTGGTAGAATCTAAAAGCTTAGTGGCAGTGTCTGCATTACTTGTCTTGGATCAATTATAAACACTTTTGTCAGAACATCACATTTTTATTTATCTCAGCTTTGGAATAGGGGGCCTGGACTCCCACCCAGGTTTGTTCACAACATAGATGAAGAGGTGAAGGCTGAAGAGAGAATACTATATCTGCAACCTCTTAGCCAGCCAACCAGAAAGAGAGAAGAACAGGGCTATGGAACCTGTAACCTTTAATACCCCACATGATATGTTAAAGAGGAAAATGGATCCAAGGGGTCATACGCTAGCCATCTCGCACCTCAGGGCCAAGTCAAGGTGAGGAAGAGCTAAATAAGGGTGCCATTTTAATGCCAAAAAGTAGGAATTCCCACACCAGGGACCTGTATAAATAAGGAGTAAAAAAGACAAGCCTTCACCATGCTTGTTCTCCCTCCACCCCTGCCCCCACCATTACCACCACAACACACACACCTTGGAGTTAAAGTACATTTGCTATAATTTCCTAAGTAAGGTGTATAATGCCTAAGCGCTATGTCTAAATTCAACCATGTCTTAGGACATAGAAGTTTTCCTGACTCCCATTCTAATGTACCCTTTCATCTCTGTCCAGGTTACATCATTTTCCCCATGTCTGTTAGCCTATAACCAAAGCTTGGGGGGGGGGTTTGTTCAGGGAAAGAGGTGTACTTTAATTATTGAAAGGTTTTGACTAATCGACTTGTAGTTAATAGAAATGGTTGCCATATCAAAGATTTCTATTTTAAGAAGCCGGAATTTTAATATGTGAGCTGAGCTTCGTCGGAGTTACTTAACTTTGGAAGCCAGGTCTGTCTGATTCAAAACTGTGCTGTTTATACTCACGTTGTCTCATCTCTTCTCACAAGTGATTACAACCCTCAAATCATAAAGGCACAGGCTTTTGAGTCACAAAGGCATAATTTCCTCACAACTATCCCAACAGTGTAACACCTGCCCCCAGAGTAATGACCCTAGGAGACAGGGCTCTGACTAACTGCCCTTATTTTTTCTTTACAAGAGGAATGAAGGCTTTCATGGAGTCAAGGGTCTGTTTGAAGCAGAAACTAGTGTTAAAAGAGCAGTTGCTCCTTATACCAAATTGTCCCAAGAGCTAGGAGTCAGCCTGCTCTCTCTCCTCCCACCAGCCTCCCACCCATGATCCACACCCCCTTTACCAAGGCAAAGGGATGTGTGTCTATCTGCATATTCATTAAAATGCACCAAGTCTCAGACCTGGCTTTCTCCCCCCCCCCCCATTCTACTGCCTAACAAAGGATTTGTGACAAAAGACTTTCCTCCCAATTTGTAAAACAGTTGTGTAAAACTGGGACTGTGAAGTCGCAGTTGACTGCTTTAATGTGGAACAGCTGGGAGGGTGTAGACACACTGGCAGGTTGAGACAGGGACTGGGCATGGTCCCCCATTCTGCACAGGGTCGACTTAGTTACACCACCTGCTGCCCCTATTATTTCAAGAGCAAACCAGTCATGACAGCCTCAACAGACGGACACACGGCACCAGACGGTGCAAGGGAAGTTAAGAAAAGATAAATTAAGTGATCAATAAAGATAAGGGACCTGCTCTGCGGTAAATGGTGCTGACAGACCAGACAAAACATGAAGCAAAGGGGCATTTGATAATGTGGGGTGTGCAGGGCTTAGCGTCAACCTTCACAGTATTGACATTTCAGAGACCACTGGGACCTTGGCAGTGATTTTCCTGGCTGGGCTGACTTGAGTTGGAGATGGTTGGTTTTATCTTTCCATTGTACACGGAGAAGGGTCTAGGTCTAGGTCTAACTACCCTTAGAAGTATAGTTAGCCATATACACTGAGGAAGTCACCACTGGCATTGCCCCAGGCCAATCTAGAGCAGTACAAGTGGTTGAACTCTTGAGGTCTTAAGGTCCACAAAACTGCCTCTTTCTTTTGATGTGATGAGGGACATTCATCTGTGAACATTTATTCATTTTATCTAATCTTTAATGAGCATCTATTATGGAATGTGCACAGTACTAGGCCCTAAGGGAAAAGGGGGTAGGGTGGTTTTATTTGTTGTAATGGTACAAAATGGCCATAATTTCTCTGGAAGACTGTTTCATTGCAGACTAATGAAAGAGACAGCCTATCCCACCACTGCAACACCTCCCTACCTAAAACCTGTTTAGAGAAAATCTCTTAAATACTGTGGTAGAGGGACCTACAACATGCTGTAGGATGAGCAAGGATGCTTGAAGGAGTCAAGAACATTTTTACAAAGGAGGCTAAAAAGGAGAAAGTTCAAGGAAAGTAATTTCTGACAGAAGAAATAGCATAGAAAAACATGGAGATGTGACAAATTTGGCCTTTTTTCCCAGGCCAAGATCTGGGGAGTCCTTAGAGCCACAGTCCCAACCCCTAGGCTGAGGACCAGTATCATGGCCTGTTAGGAACTGGGCTGCACAGCAGGACGTGAGCAGTGGGTGAGCATGTGAAACTTCATCTGTATTTTTACCTGTTCCCCATCCCTCACATCACCACCTGAGCTTTGCCTCTGGTCTGATAAGTAGCAGCATTAAATTCAAGGTTCAATTCTTCACTACCTCACTAATTCTCCCCAATTGGGATATATTTATCATTAGTTCTGATTTACAAATTGGGAAACTAAGACTCCAAGGAGTTGAATAATTTGCCCAGTTAGTAATCTTTCTTTGTGTTCTAATTTTATGCCATACTACCTCTCAATGTGTCATTAGAAACCAGTGAACTTTTATTCATAGGTTCTTATTTACCTACAATATTCCTTTAATTAATTCAAAACAAGAAGGAACCTTACCTCTAGTAGGAGTGTATCCAAAATACCAAAAATCACTTTGCAACAAAGATATTTGCACCAGATTGTTCATTGTGGCTCAATTTGTAATTGCCGAGTCATGGAAGAAGCCCAAGTGCCCATTGACCCATGAATGGATTAATAAATCATGGTATATGTATACCATGGAATACTATGCAGCCTTAAAAAGCATGGAGACTTAACTCTTTTATGTTTACATGGATGGAGCTAGAACATATTCTTCTTAGTAAAGTATCTTAAGAATGGAAGAAAAAGTATCCAATGTACTCAGTACTTTTATGAAACCAATTTATATTTACTCACACTTTCTTATGAAAGATAGATCACAACTATAGCCCAGGATGAAGGAGAGATATGGAGGGGGAAGGGAAGGAAGAGGAGAGATTTGATGGAGGAAGGGTAAACGGTGGGACCACACCTATGGAGCATATGACAAGGGTACAAGTCAAATCTATCAAGTGTAGAACATAAATGTCTTAACACAATAATCAAGTAAATGAGGTGAAAGCTATATTAATTACTTTGATGTAAGCACTCCAAATTGTGTAAAAAATCAACATGTTGCACCCCACAAATGCATGAATGTATTCATGACCTATGTGTATATGACTTAATAAAAGGGAAAAGAAAAGGAACCTTAGTCCTCAGTATTCAATTTTCATGTCACTAACAGTGAGGACACAGACATATAACAACAATAGTGATGATGTGTTCAGGGTGGCCAGGAAAGGAAGTCTTTAGCCTTGTCTCCCAAAGCTGAGCCTTACCTCAACTCACCTTTGTCCATGACCCTGTCAAGGGGAAAAAAATTGCTAGTCTGAAATTTGTCTAAAACACTGAGTGAGCCATGGTTGCCAATAGGCAGGGCCACTGTATTAAAAAGTCCCTATTGTTTCTTCCTACGTCTGTGAAGAAAGCAAACCCAGCAGGGTCTGGCACACAGGGGGAGGCCCAACCATCACGTTCCTCTTCCTCCTTCTGTTCCTTTTCCTCCTCCTCCTCCTCTTCCTGCCACTTTCTCCTCTTCCTTCTTCCCCCCCCCCCCGTTGTCTCCTTCTTCCCCCCTCCTCCTGTTCTCTCCTTCTCCTCCCCCTCCTTCTTCTTCTTCCTCACTCTCTTTCCCCCCATCTCTTTTTCCTATGTGTCCCTCCTCTTTTATTTGACCAGTTTCCCTCATGAACCTACCAGAGAAAGGCAATTCCAAGATTCAGATTTGGGAAACAAAAGTGAACGCCCTGCTTAGTCCTCAGGCTGAAACCATGTGTTCCCCCAATAGCTTTTCCAGAACTCAGGACAAGGGTCTCAGCAGCTAAATGCCAAAAATAGCATTAGGATTTCCATTCTTTCCATTCTGCTATTGTTTGTCACTCTCCAAAGGAGGGTGATTGTAGGACAGGGTCTGGGCACACCTGAGTTCCTTGCTCTGATGCTGTCATGTCACCCGTCACCAGTATGAAGTGTTTACCCTGTGCCAGGCACTGTGCTCAGCACTGTATGTGCAGAGTCACACAGTCCTCCTCAGAGTCATATAGGAAGCTGCTCTCACTGCTGATGAGGAAACATTCACGCAGTGAAGACTTGCCCAAGAGAGCATAACCAGTGAGAGGCAGCACCACCAGCATCAAAATTCAGTGTGTTGGACTCCAAGCCCTGCTCTTTCTGATCGCTGATATCGGGTTCTCTCTGTTGTATAAAAGGAGCCCACACGTGCTGATATCACCTTGAATGGCAGCTGTGACCATCCTAATTTGAGTAGAGTGATCTTCAGTTTTTTTCTAGAGCAGTTCCAATAGTCAAGACCACTCTAGTCTTTGATTAATACTTCACATCTGTGAGCTGATTACTCAATGAACTGGCTATGGAATGGTTTCCTTGTATGGACGGGCTGTAGCTCCAGTCCTGAGGCCATGTGACTTCAGTGCAGCTGCGTCAGCTGGACATGGACACTGCATCCCAAAGCACTGCAGCAAACTTGGAGTGTTATCCAAGGTGTGCAGTGCACCAGGGGCACCATCTTGTGTTTCATCTGGCTGGTGTGCCAGCACCTGATCAAGTTTTCTTGAGCAATTTCTGGGATTCCTTAATGCTGATTTAAATAAGGAGAGACATTGGGGCATGATGAAAAGCCTGGAGTGAAGTGCCAAAGGCACGATTCCGAGCCCGGGCCCTTCCCTGTGCCGACTGTGTGACTTCCTGATGCTCCACTGCTCTGCACCTCAGCATCCTCAGCTGCTTCACGTGGTGACAGGCACTGTGGCACTCCAAGGAGCCAATAACATGACTGTGTCGTGTGATAACCAAACAGCTGTTATTTTTTGTAATGTTTTTCACACTCTAGTGTAAGCTTTTGAAAAAAGAGGTCATGTCTTATTCACATTAGTTTACCTCCAACTAGGGAGAAGAACTTCTACCCTATGAATACTTCTAAGAGATTAATGAAACAAAGTAGAAACTCCAGAGTTGACAACCTCCTTAAGCTGACTTGTTTTCATAGACCAGACATGCAGCACATGTACATATCAGCACAATAGGCCTTGTTCCTTATGTTGACCACCTCTATATGTTGACCAGTTGGTTGTAGTCCCTTGGGTGGTCAATTTACAGAGGTTCTACTGTATTCTATTAAAGCACCCAGCATGGTGCCTACATAAATAGTTGGTAAATAAGTAATAAACCTTTCCTACCTAACTCATT
The DNA here is from genome assembly GCA_963575145.1 of Galago senegalensis. Taxonomy (NCBI): domain Eukaryota; kingdom Metazoa; phylum Chordata; class Mammalia; order Primates; family Galagidae; genus Galago; species Galago senegalensis. The sequence goes on from CAUYTI010133428.1 coordinate 18,188, forward strand.
TGCTTTATGTCTCCAGGTCTAGCGCATGCTAAACATTATAGATATCAAGGTAGGCAATGCAACATATGAGCTAATAGCCTTACATATATCTACTTTCTTTTTTTTTTTTTTTTGAGACAGAGCCTCAAGCTGTCCCCCTGGGTAGAGTACCGTGGCATTACAGCTCACAGCAACCTCCAACTCCTGGGCTCAAGTGAGTCTCTTGCCTCCACTTCCCAAGTAGCTGGGACCACAGGCGCCCGCCACAATGCCCGGCTATTTTTTTTTTTTTTGGTTGCAGCCGTCATTGTTGTTTGGTGGGTCCGGGCTGGGGATTCGAACCCGCCACCTTAGGTGTACGTGGCTGGCGCCTTAGC
>CAUYTI010133429.1:0-17290 GCA_963575145.1 Galago senegalensis
GGTCCCAGCTACTTGGGAGGCAGAGGCAAGAGACTCGCTTGAGCCCAGGAGTTGGAGGTTGCTGTGAGCTGTAATGCCACGGCACTCTACCCAGGGGGACAGCTTGAGGCTCTGTCTCAAAAAAAAAAAAAGAAAAGAAAAAAGACTTAAACGGGAAGAGAAAGAAGAAATGTGTTCACAGATAGGAAATTTTGATACATAGTTATCAACTATCCCCAAATTGATCTAAAGATTCAGCGCAATTGAAATCAAAATACCACCAGGGTTTTGCAAGGAACTTGCAAATGACACCTAATTTGAAATGAATAAGCAGGAGTAAAGGACACAATAAGAAGCTAGCTCCAAAAAAAGAAGAAAAAAGCTCAAAACTACAAAAACTTGGCCATGTACGGTGGCTCAGGCCTGTAATCCTAGGCCAAGATTGGGCAGACTGCTTTAGGCTCATGAGTTCTAGACCAACCTGAGCAAGAAGGAGATCCCCATCTCTACTAAAAATTAAAAAAAAGAAAATGAGGCAAGAGGATCTCTTGAGCTGGAGAGTTTGAGGTTGCTGTGATGTGCACTATGATGCCATGGCACTCTACCCAGGGTGAAAGATAAACTCCATCTCAAAAAAAAAAAAACACACACACACACACAAATTAAACAATCTGGTTCAGCGCCTGTGGCTCAAGTGGCTAAGGCGCTAGCCACGTATACCTAAGGTGGCGGGCTCGAATCCAGCCCAGGCTGCCAAACAATGACAGCTGCAACCAAAAAATAGCTGGGCATTGTGGCGGGCGCCTGTGGTCCCAGCTACTTGGGAGGCTGAAGCAGGAGACTCGCTTGAGCCCAAGAGTTGGAGGTTGCTGTGAGCTATGATGCCATAGCACTCTACCCAGGGCAATAGTTTGAGGCTCTGTCTCAAAAAAAATTAATTAATTAATTAAACAATGTGGAAAACAATTTAAAAAAGAGCAAGGGAACGATAAACTTGAAAGTAGCATGTATCACATTCTGAAAGGTTGGCTGGAAAAAAGAAAATTAAATTAATTAATAAAGGAATGTACAGCAGACTTGAAGCAGATGGATTATGTTCTATTCCTCTGTGTGTATCCTGCCCTTTGTTGGAAATATTTACTACAAATGTGGGATATAAAGCTATACATATCATATAGACTTACTGTTTTGGGGGGGTTTTTTTTTGAGACAGAGCCTCAAGCTGTCCCACTGGGTAGAGTGCCATGGCATCACAGCTCACAACAACCTCCAACTCCTGGGCTCAAGCGAGTCTCCTGCCTCAGCCTCCCAAGTAGCTGGGACTACAGGCACCCGACACAACGCCTGGCCATTTTTTGGTTGCAGCCATTATTGTTGTTTGGCGGGTCCGGGCTGGGGATTCGAACCTGCCACCTTAGGTGTATGTGGCTGGCGCCTTAGCCGCTTGAGCCACAGGCACTGAGCTGACTTAACTGTTTAAATCCGCAATCCCTGGTTCCATGCCTATGTACAGTGGTTATGGCACCAGCCACATGCACCAGGATTGGCAGGTTCGAACCTAGCCCTGGCCAGCTAAAATCAACAATGACAACTGCAACCAAAAACTAGCCTGGCATTGTGCAGGCACCTGGAGTCCCAGATACATAAGAGACTGAGGCAAAAGAATCGCTTAAGCCCAAAGTTTGAGGTTGCTGTGAGCTGTGATGCCACAGCATCTACTGAAGGTGACATAGTGAAACTCTGTCTCAAAAAAAAAAAAAAATTAGGGGTTCTCATCTGCAGTACGGGTCTGTGGCCTGTTAGGAATCCAGCCGCACAGTGGGAGGTCAGCGGAGGTGAACAGGTGAGCAAGCAAAGCTTCAGGGCTGTCACTCACATCACTGCCTGAGCCCACCTCCGTCACATCCCCCCACACCTCCCATGCCCCATCCCTGGAAAAATTGTCTTCCATGAAACTGCTACCTGGTACCAGAAAGATTAGAAACTGGTTTTCTTTTTTCTTCTATGAAGTATAGAAGCATAGAGAAAAAAAAAAGACTAGAAGGAAATGTACTGAAGTGTTAACCATGGATATTTTGAATAACAGATGTCATGGGGGGGGTGGTAGTTTCTAGTTTTCTGAAATGTACATATGTTCCTTTTAAAATCAAGGGAAGAAAAAAAAATACTTTGTTTAACAAAACAACCCCCCTAATTGTAAAGATAAATACCAGGCAGTTGAAAAGAGAAGGGGAAAAAAAGCAAACAAACAAGCCACTAGGTATAAAAATAACTTTCCCTGGGTTTGATCTTCAAGCAGCAAGCTACAATCTCAGGAACTCTTTTCCCCTGAGCTTTACTGGGTCCTACACAACAAAATCAGGCAAAAATGTGCCTGTTGGATTATATTGTTCCCTAGGCAGGTAGGAAAGAAAAACCTTTTGTGTATTTAAGGAAAAAGCACACCAGGTCTTATTTTTAGATTTACTGTAATTAGGTCCTCTGAAAGGTCCTGAAGCCAAGTGAGTGTGGAAAGTTAGTTTTTCCTTCTTTAAGTGCCATTTGTTTTTCTTGGGTTTTTGTTTTGTTTTGTTGGAGGTAAGTGCAATGTGGCCTTACTTCAGGCAGAGATTTTCTTTTAGATTAGCATGTTCATGGTATTCATCTGATTTGGACTCAGCCCCTTGCTGGCTTCGGCAGTTGCTAAATTGTTTCCTGGGAGGAGATGAGGAACTTGGGGCAGCAAGATAATAATAGTAGCAGCAATGGTCAGCTGGGATTATGGTCCTCCTGATACAGATGCAGGAACTGGGACACCAAACGCTGAATGGTCTGCCCTTCTTCAGGGGCGTGGAACCCCTTATGCTCCTAAATGCCCCAGCTTGCACCCAGCTCCACCTGTGCCTGGCTTGGCCCCCACCCCTCGGCCTCATGCTTTAGCCTCTCTGTGATGGCCCACCTACACTAGCTGCTGCAAGCCAGTTATAGGGCTCCACTCTGTACCTGGTAGAAACTTTCTCATGGGCCGTGTGTGGAGAGAAGGGAAAAGGAACAGAAGGAAAAAGGGTAAGGGATGGAGAAGAGGAAAATCATTCTCATAATATCAGCTACTGTTCTTCAGTGCTTATCCCATGCCAGACGTCACCGTGGGCACATTCTCTCATTTAAACCTCACAACAGGCTCAGCGCCTATATGGCTCAATGGCAAGGGTGCCAGCCATATACACCAGAGGTGACGGGTTCAAATCTAACCTGGGCCTACCAAACAATGACAACTATAACCAAAACAGAGACAGGTGTTGGGGCGGGCACGTGTAGCCTCAGCTACTTGGGAGGCTGAGGCAAGAGAATTGCTTAAAGCCCAAGAGTTTGAGTTGCTGTGAGCTGTGATGCCACAGCACTCTACCAAGGGTGACAAAGTGAGACTCTGTCTCAAAATAAATAAACAAATAAATAAACCTCACAATGATGCAATGCATTAGGTGATTTTTTAAAATCTATTTTTCATAGAAGGGAACTGAGCTTCAAAGTGGTTGTATGACTTGCTCACAGTCACAGGCTCTCAGGGGTGGAGCTAGGACTCTATCCTAAGAATACAGCTTTAGAACTTGAATCGTCACTGTGGTTCCTCTTCTCTATGCCTTCTATCTATCACAGAACTCTTGCTGAGTTTTTCCTTTAAGACCAAAGTAAAGGATAGAAAGGGTTCAGTAACCCTCACCTTCAGGGGCCCTGTTTGTTGAAACATCTTGTGAGAATCCTTTGTCAACCCTGCAATCTTTCCCCCATGTGACCTCCACTTGAGACCTATCCAAGTCCCAAGATTGTACAGAATGTCTGATTCCCCCTGCCCTGACCCATGGGCGTCTGCCACTCCAGGTTCAAGCCTATCTCCAGTTTTAGCTGCTCCTCTCCTTGCTCTGGTCTCCTGGAATATCTTCTCAGCTCACTGGGTCAAAGTGCACCTCCTCCAAGAAGCCCTCCCTGATTTCATGAAATTCATTAGTACATTCATTCAATCAACATGTTATTAAGCAGCTACCACACAACAAATGCCATCAATTAAATAAGCAATATTTTTACAATATATGATTGAAACCTATCAAGAAGATCAAGAAAGCCTCCTTGAAGACTCAGTGACTCCCCAGGGGTCTGAGGAGGGATTAAGAGGAGTTAACTAGAAAAAAATAGAGGAGACGGAGAATACTGCTAAGAAGACCAGACCAAGGAAACACCGTAAACTGACAAAATGAACAAGGACAAGGTATGTCACCAGGCCTCTAAAGCTCAGTCCCACCTGCCTCCTGAAGCAGGAAGTGGCGCTTGCATGTCATCAGAGCACAGTGCAACTGTATTTGTAAAACCCTCGGCACAAACTCTGTCATATAGTAGGTCTCATTAACTGGCCTATCACTTAGGAAAGATTTTTCCTTCGGGGAATAGAAATAATCTTGGGTATCAAAATATTATATGTAACTTCAGAGGTATCAGAGTTTCAGAGCAACAGTAGAATAGTATGGACCAGGTCCACTCCAGACCCCTCAGGCACCATGTCTATAATTGGTGTCCCTGTTAGACGTTCCACTGAAGGAAGGGCTTTCACGTGTCTTCCCCAGTGCTGAAGCAGTGCTGACTAATGTGGGAACGTTTGTTGAATGCTTAATGGCTTTACTCAGCTACTAGACCACTGGTCTCAAAGACTGGAACCATTACCGTCACTGGGAACATACTGGAATTCTCAGGCTCTACTCTGGGCCTACTGAATCAGAAACTCTGAGGGTGGAGTTCAGGAATTGGTGTCTTAACAAGACTTCCAGGCAATGCTGGAGTCTGAGAAGCACTGCTCTGGAAGGAGCTCCTGGGGAGCAGGGATTGGCTCACTTGGTTCTAAGCACACACCCTGGGCAAACTCATCAGGACTGAGAAATGGATTGTTCCTCCTAGAACTCAAGTCCTACTGCAAAATTCAAGCCAACATGAAGAATGTTAGGACAAAACTATCCCAAAGAAGGTGGCCTCCTCCCTCCACCAGCCTCCAGATGGGAACTCCTACTTTTGCCAAGGATGCCCTTCCGTCTGGGTATAGTCAAGTCCTAACTCAAGTTCCCTCCTCTGGAAAGCCTTGGGAAGCAACTCTAAGGTGAGATGCATTATTGCTCCCTTCCCTGTGTTCCCAGGGTACAAGGTACAAGCTTCCATTACAGCCAGCATCCCATGATGGTGTATGAATTCATTTAGAAATATCTCCCCTCTCAACAGGAAGGAGAGGGGAGGGAGTGGGGAAGGAGAGGAGAGGGAGTGTGGAAGGAGCGGGGAGGGAGTGGGGAAGGAGAGGGGAGGGAGTGGGGAAGGCCAGGGGAGGGCGGGTATTTGGTGGGATCTCACCTAATATACACAATGCAAGGGTACATTTCAAAACAACTAAGAGTATATTATAAATGTCATAGCACGAAAATAAGAAAATGAGGGGATGGTTATGTTAATTAGCTTGATTTAAGCATTCCACATTGTATATCAAATCATCACATTGTACCCTGTAAATATATCCAGTTGTGATTTAATAAAAATTAAAAAAAAAAAAAAGGCGGCACCTGTAGCTCAAGCAGATAAGGCACCAGCCACATACACCAGACTTGGTGGGTTCAAATCCAACCAGGCCCGCCAAACAATGACAACTACAATCAAAGAATAGCCGGGCATTGTGGCAGGCACCTGTAGTCCCAGCTACTTGGGAGGCTGCGGCAAGAGAATCGCTTAAGCCCAGGAGTTGGATGCTGCTGTGAGCTGTGAGATGCCATAGCACTCTACCCAGGGCAACAGCTTGAGGCTCTGTCTCAAAAAAATAAAAAAAAAAAGAAATATCTCCCCTCTCGACATGTGCTGTGCAATATGGTACGGTGGGGCTAAGAAAATTTGAAGTGTAAGATCCGCACTGGATTTTGAAAATAGAGTACAAATTTTCTAATTTAAAATTTTCCTTTTGGCCAGATGTAGTGGCTCATGCCTATAATCCTAACACTCTGGGAGGCCAAGGCTAAAGGATTGCTAGAGCTCAGGAATTCAAGACCAGCCTAAACAACATAGTGAGACCCTATCTCTACTAAAAACAGAAAAATTAGTGAGGTATCATGGCAGGCACCTGTAACCCTAGCTATTTGGGAGACTGAAGCAGGAAGATCCTTTGAGCCCAGGAGTTGAGGTTGCTATGAGCTAGGCTGATGCCATGGCACTCTAGCCTGGGCAGTGGAGTGAGACTATGTCTCAAAAATAATAATAATAAAAAGAATTTTCATTTTGATTACATGGTAAAATGATATTTTGGATATATTTCATTTAATATAGTACTAAATTAATTTCACCTCTTTCTTTTTAGTTTTCTAGGGTGGTGACCAGACTCAGACATCATGCATTACTTAATAATTGGGGTACATTCTGAGAAAAGAAAAGTATTGGTGGGTGATAAAGTTTTGTCACTGTGGGACCATCATGGAGTGTACTTACCCAAACATATCGATACCTGGAGATGGTACAGCCTCCTACACACCTAGCCTGTATGGTCTAGCCTGTGGCTCCTAGGCTGCGAACTTAGGCAGCACATAACTGTGCTGAGTACTGCAGGCAACTGTAACACAGTGGTAGGTATCTCTGTATCCAAACACGCCCAAACATGAAAACGGCGCAGTAAAAGTACTGCACGTGTATCACCACGTATAATCTTCCGGGACCACCATCTTATATTTGGTCCATCCTTGACTGAAAAGTTGTTACATGGCACATGACTGTATGTGGCTCAGATGGCAACTCTTTGGGGCAGTGGTCCCCAGGCAGTCAGCATCCCACTACAGCAGGGGCCAGGGCTGGTTCACCTCTGGACCCCAGGGTCTACTCCCTCTCTTGTATGCAGCAGATATTCAAGAAACAAGTGTAGAAAAGTAAAAGCATTCGTGAGTTCTTCAAAGTCTAGAAAGAATTGTTTATCTTTTCAACCGCGGATGCATTGATATTCAACATCTGGGACTGATTCCAGTTTGTTCCAACTCAAAAATCAAAGAAAGAACCCAAGTTGGGGGGATCTGAAGACCCTGGTTCAGAGACTGGCCCCTAAGTCCCCAGATGATTACTTGCAACTCAGTCTTCTTTTTTTTTTTTTTTTTGAGACAGATCCTCAAGCTGTCCCCCTGGGTAGAGTGCTGTGGCATCACAGCTCACAACAACCTCCAACTCCTGGGCTTAAGCGAGTCTCCTGCCTCAGCCTCCCAAGTAGCTGGGACCACAGGCGCCCACCACAGCATCCAGCTATTTTTTGGTTGCAGCCGTCATTGTCTGGCGGGCCTGGGCTGGATTCAAACCCACCACCTTAGGTGTATGTGGCTGGCGCCTTAGCCACTTGAGCCACAGGCGCCGAGCCAACTCAGTCTTCTGAATGCCAATAATTGCTACATGCTCAACCCACAGGCTCTCTGGGGAAATGAATGAGAAAATAAATAGGATCCTATTGAAGAAACTATTAGCACTGGAGGAGTGTGAGAAATTAGCCTCCAGCCCCTACACCCCTCACCCCATGCCTTCCTGTTGTCTGGCCTAGATTTTCTGGAAAGCTACAGAATGTGCAAACATTGTGTTCCCCAGATTTATAGTTCATTTTATAATGTTTTGGGTGAGGCTAGAAGCTTTACACGCACTATTGTTCTACTTATCTTTCATTGAAATAGGATCTCTCTCCACTAAGAGAATTCAGGAAAAAGGGAATGGGAAGAAGCTCCTAAGAGGAAGAAAGCTCCTGTCCCCTCATATCCACTTATCCAGAGTCTGAATCTCATTCCACATCCAGGGAACTGTGGGGAAAGTGGAAAGTTTAGACCAGGCTTGCAAAGTATCAAGACATCCAGCAGCCTGCCAGATGTCTAATTCCACAGCTGTCGTTGATGCAATTACAGTCAATCCTCATTATTCCATATTTACAAATTTACCAACTCATAAAAATGTATTTGCAACCCCCCAAATCAATACTTAACAGAACTCTCGTGGTCATTCACGAACATCTGAAAAGCAGTGAAAAATCTGAATTGCCCACAGACGTTCCCAGCCAAGGTTTTTTACAAGGTGATGCTCTTTTATTTCAGCTCCCCTGCTATAAACTAACGTCCCTTTTGCAATCTATTTGGTGCCACGTTTTGTGTATATTTGTGCTTCATGCTGATTTCACTGTTTAAGCTTGCTGGTGTTCCCAAGCATAAGAAGGCTGTGATGTGTCTTACAGAGCTACCCTTCATTCAAGCATTATAATGCTGTTGCCTGTGAATTCAATGTTAATGAATCAACCAAATACATAAATAAGGTGTCTTTAAACAGAAACGCATATACAACATAGATGTGTAGAAATTGGTGGACAAAAACTTTGTGAACAGAGACTCAAAGAGAGCTCAGCCTGTATTTCCCCTGGCAACAAGGATTTGGTATTCAGTAATCCACCGTTCACAGCCACTTATAAGAACTCAGCTGGCTGGATGCAGTGACTCATGCCTATAATCCTAGCACTCTGAGAGGCCAAGAAGGGGGACTCACAAGAGGACAGGAGTTCGAAACCTGGCGGGGCAACAGAGCAAGACCCTGACTCTACAAAAATAGAAAAATTAGCCTGGCATGGTGGTACGCACCTGTAGTCCCAGATCCTACAGAGGTAGAGATGGATGGATCCTTTGAGCCCAGGAGTTAGAGGCTATAGTGAACTATGAGGATACCACTGTACTCTAGCCCAGGTGAGAGAAACTGTCTCAAAATATATATTTTTTTTGGCAGAGGGATGAATTCTTTTCTAGAATATTGTTCAAGTATTGTGTGTCTATGTGCATGTGTATGTGTGTCTGTGAGAGAGAGAGACTGACCATGGTATTTACAGACTAAGATACTGTTCATGTTTTATGGCTTACTTTTTATCAGTTGGCTAACATGTTGCAAACGTGTTATCAATGCTAATAAATACGGAGCTCTGTTATTAGCCTTGACAACTACATAGTACTCCATTACACGAATATATAACAATATGCTAAATCCTTCTTTTATGGAAGGACTTACGTGTCCATGTGTTTTCAAGATTGTTCTAAAACAAATATTATTACTTATTTATTATAAAGTAAATATTTGCTCAGACAGAACATTTGGAAAATACAGAAACATGAAGTTTTCTATTTTAACTTTCTTATAAAAAATAATTTTGAATCAACATGAATTATCTAGAATAACAAGAAACTGATTTTACTGCACATCCAAGAAATTCCAGACTTGATAGTAATGCCTATTTGAAAATGAGCAAAACCAGGGCTGTTTTCCTGGTAGCTAACCTCGTCCTCCTCTTCTTTCTCGTAAAGAAAAATCCAGATACCATACTGCTGACTCCCAGAGAACTGCATTACACAGAACTGAATTTGTCTTAGGACACGTGTATTTTTTTTTCAAAGCAAAAGAATTCCATAAGACAAAGAAAAATATGCCCAACTTCTTTGAAAACAGTTTGGTCTGACATTCTCACACTAAATGAATTTTGGAAACATGTTTTAGATTAATACAAAAAGGGTAATAAACAAAGGTTAATTTTCTACATCACCTACTTCTTCAAAACTTGCAATTTTTTTCAATGAATGTGTTAACTTTTTACCAGAAAAAAGTAATTTTTTCTTTTTTTTAATATTTATGTTACATTTTCCATATTGTTATTTATTTTTTTTTTTTTTGAGACAGAGTTTCACTTTGTCACCCTCGGTAGAGTGCCATAGCATCACAGTTCACAGCAATCTCCAGCTCTTGAGCTTAGGTGATTTGATTCTCTTGCCTCAGCCTCCCCGGTAGCTGGGACTACAGGCACCCGCCACAATGCCCAGCTATTTTTTTGTTGCAGTTTGGCTGGGGCCAAGTTCAAATCTGCCACCCTGGGTATGTGGGGCCAGCGCCCTACTCACTAAGCCACAAGCGGCACCCTTCTTTTTAGGTCATGAGAGTACAAACAACCAGGTCACAATATTTGGATTTGTGAAGTAAAATTGCTCTTGTAGTTGTGTCTAATAAGAGTATTTTTTAAAGACATGAAAGGCTAGCTGCAACCAACCTTAGCAAGAACAAGACCCTGACTCCACTAAAAATAGAACAATTAGGCTTGGCACCTGTAGCTCAAGTGACTAAGTCGCCAGCCACATACACCAAAGGTGGAAGGTTCAAATCCAGCCTGGGCCTGCCAAACAACAATGACAACTACAACCAAAAAATAGCTGGGCGTTGTGGCAGGCGCCTGTAGTCCCAGCTACTTGGGAGGTGGAGGCAGGAGACTCGCTTAAGCCCAGGAGTTGGAGGTTGCTGTGAACTGTGATGCCATGGCACTCTACCCAGGGGGACAGCTTGAGGCTCAGTCTCAAAAAAATAGAAAAATTAACCAGGTATTAGGGTGGGCACCTGGAGTCCCAACTATTTGGGAGGCTGAGACAGAAGGATCACTTGAACCTGGGAGTTTGAGGTTGCTATGTGATAGGCTAATCTTGGGCAAAAGAGTAAAACTCTGTCTCAAAAAACAACAACAACAAAATATGGGAAGCTGAAAGAAAAATAAAATCACTTCTATTCTCGACACCTACTACTAACATTTTGGTGTATTTCCCTGCAACCTTTTTCTATGCATACTTAGTAGCCTATTTTTATATAACTAGAACAATAGAATAAATACAATTTTATATCATACTTACTCTAATCATAATACAAGCATTTTCCACTTATAAATGCTTTTCATAAGCATTTTTAATGGCTGTATAATATTCCATTGGGCAGTATGTAATAGTTTACATAATGTTACCCCTATGTTCAAACTTTTAGATCGTTTTAACTTTTTCTCTATTATACCTAAAGTTTTGATCTTAGTATGTGAATCTAAGTCTGCAGTTTGGATTACTTCCTTATGGGAGATTCCCAGAAGTGGAATGACTAGCTCGAAGGCCATGAACATTTTTCAGGCCTGTGATACATATTGCCAAATCGCTTTCCCAAAAGGGTTGTACCATTTCACACTCCCACCAGCAGTGTTGCTCATTCCATTTTTAATGGTATCATGTGACTGCAATGGCCAATAGCAAGGTTTAAATAAACTGTGATACATCTAGCCAGTGAATTATATAGCCCATGAACTTGATCGTGGGGCCTGTGTAACAGCTTGGAAAAATAGTTATGCTGCAATGTGGAGCAGAAAACAGAATCGAATGTAATTACCCCTGCATAAAAAAAATAAGAAGAAGAAGTTTGACTAAGGATGAGAACTGGAAAAAAAACAGAAAACACTGACATGTAAGGATAAGTGTGGCAAGGTGATGACTGTAAGATTTATCACTGTCCCTCTGGTTATAATTATTTTCATTCTCTCTGTGTTAATTTCACCTTATGTTGCTATAGCACTATTTAACATTTCACAAACTTCACATACCAACAAAGTATTCAGGCTATAAAATTGCACAGGACAGGATTTCTCAAAAGCTGCTCCTGCTGGAATCTAGCATTTCCAAGTGTTTTCGCGGCTACAGGATCATGGTGGTCTTTTCTGAATTCCCAGAAATAATTAAGTCAATGAATGGAATTTTCTCAAATGTAAATTCTCTCATGATTTTTCTTTCCCCTCAAACCTCTGGCAACTGCCACCACTCTTCTCCTAGCAGATGACAAGGATGAAGACTTCACAAATAGTAGCAGAATACCACTGAAACGGCTGGTCACATTCTATGGGTCCTGGCCTTGTCCACCACTATTTTATGGCTGTGTGAAGGACAGTCATAGTCTCTGCTAACAAGATTGTTCCAAGTCCTGTGAAAGAGTGAATAGGTTATGACGATCCCCCAAGAGCATTGTGATGTCAGTGGCTGAAATTCACCAGCTGTAGAGGTTTGAACAAAGCTGAGTTCTGACTCCTCCTGTCTCTTGCCCTGATCTGGGTGGAAGAAGCACAACAGATGACATAATCCAGGGCTGATGGGGCGTTGCTTCCAAAAGTAACGGGAGAAACAAGACTCTTAAGCAGCCCTGTCCTCGGTGTTATATTTGGTGTTTTCCTTGCCTCTAGTTTGGTAGTCCTTAGCCTTCTTGGCACAGGGGACAGGTTTCATGGAAGACGATTTTTCCATGGATGAGGGTCGCAGAGGGGAGGGTTTGGATGTGAGTCTGCAAGCTACTGATTCATTGTGGTCTCTGTGCAGTCCAACCTCTCTGCTAATGATAATTTGCATTTGCAACAGTTCCCCAGCACTAGCATCGCCACCTCAGCTCCAATTCAGATCATCAGGCATTCGATTCTCATCAGGGGCACACAACCTAGATCCCTGCATGCAAAGTTTACGTAGGGTTCCTGCTCCTGTGAGGATCTAATGCTGCTGCAGGTGTGACAGGAAGTGGACTGGAGGCAGCGCCCTGAGCGATGAGGAACAACTATAAATACGAATGAAGCTTCACTTCCTCACCCTCCCATTCACCTACTGCTGTGCAGCCTGGTTCCTAATCAGCCACAGACCAGTACTGGTCTGGTCCACAGACTGGGGACCACAGCTCTAGTCTCTTCCCTGCTCTGTCAATATTCTGCAGTGACTTTAAGTATAGCTACCTAAGGCTCGGCGCCTATAGCTCAACCAGCTAAGGCGCCAGCCACGTACACTTAAGGTGGCAGGTTCGAATCCCCAGCCTGGACCCACCAAACAACAATGACGACTGCAACCAAAAAATAGCCGGGCATTGTGGCGGGTGCCTGTGGTCCCAGCTACTTGGGAGGCGGAGGCAAGAGACTCGCTTGAGCCCAGGAGTTGGAGGTTGCTATGAGCTATAATGCCACGGCACTCTACCCAGAGGGACAACCTGAGGCTCTGTCTCAAAAAATAGATAAATAAATAAATACACAACACTAACTGAAAGCTGATTAGAAAAAAAAAAAAGTTCATTGATACTTTTCATGATGTCCCACACCACAGATAAGCAAAAAAAGTCCTCACACCATCAGCATGTGGTGTGGGCTGCAGGTGGACACCCCTGGCCGGGAGGAAACCATCTGACTTTTTCAGTTTGCTCCCAGCCTACCTACCCAGCTTCTTTCCAGTCAGTCCTCACACTCAGCATTCCCCAAATGCACTGGGCTTTCTGGAGCCAAACAAAACACAGCTTTGCATGTAGTTCCCTCTCTGCAAGAATGCCTTTCCATGATTAAGGAAATCATATTCAACCTTCCAAACCCAGCGTAGTCCTCCTCCTCCAAGAAGTCTTCTTGGACTCCTCCTTCCAATACCCTCCCCACTTCCTCTGGGTTCTACAGCCCTCATATTTTAAGGGATCTATGTGTATATGCATGTATACCCTAGTAGGTGGGAATCTTCTTGTGGGTTTCTTTATAGGTAATTAAGCCATGTTTGTTAAATGGAAATGAATGAATAAACAAATGAATGGATGAGTGCTACTTCAGGCTCTCCCATAGAATCACTGATGTGAGTTTCCTCTTTGAAAAATGTCATGGATGTTGTAAAAATAAAGTAGGTTTGTGCGTGGACAAGTGCTTTGTAAATCACAAATATCTCTAAGATACAGGTAAAGCCAGACCTTTCCAAGAGCCATCCCTGGATCTGCCCAGGGTTGACTTCATAAGAATGACCTGAAGGGACTTAACACATACAGATTCCAAGACCCCACCTGCAGAGATTCTGATTTGGGAGGAATTTTGCATTTTAACACAACTTCCAGGTGGTTTCTGTGTGAAAGCAGATCTGAAAAGAGCTGACAGCTGATCTGGAGGCTTATCTCCCACTCCTGGACAGTGCAGATTTAAGGAGGCCCTCACTCTCAAGGTTGTGCAAGTGCAGGACAGGCTTTCTGAGAGACAGGACCTTCTTAAAAACTATGCACCCTAGTAGACCCCCAACCTAGACCACCCAACACAGCAGGCCTCCACCCAGTACAGCCTACTGTGCCTGCCTTTTAAGAAGAATAGACTTGAGCCTTGAGTCTTAGCTCCAGGGTTTCAGCCACAGGCAGGCCCAGGTGAGTTGAGGACAAAGTGCCCACATGACCTTGAAATTCCAGGCCCAACCACTGCAGCCCCATTAACAGTCTGTTTTCTCTTACGTGGGAAAGAAGCAGACTGATTCTAACCTCATGCCCCACAAAGTCTGACCACCACAGCGCGCCAGGAGCCTTTGAAGAGCCCAGGACCTGGAATCTGAGCAAGCAAGATTTTCCTCTGTTCTTTAGACCCCAATTGCCAGGCTTGAACATTCCACAATCCTGGTGGTTCATGGGGGCTGTCCCCAGGCTGCCACACACGAGACTGGGTGATGGCCCACTTTTCCTAGGCTGCTCACCACCCCTGACTTCCCGGAGGGGACGGAGGTCTCTCCCCCCTCCCTCTTTTTATTCTCATGGGCTGCCCTGGCTGTGTGCCCAGGCTCAGAGGATGGAACGTCACGTTTTTCTTTCTTATCCCCATTACGGCTTCACAAGGTAGGTACCATTAATATATAATACTATGCCACAGATGGAAAAACCAAGGCTCAAAGAAATGAGGGAACATGTCCGAAATCACAGGGCAAGTCAACAGCAGAACTGGAATTCAAGCCCCTAAAGTTTTGCTACCCTGAATATGTACACAAACACACACATACACACACACACAAGAGACATATACCCTGCTTTGGGGTTTTCTTCCCCCAAGACAGAGTCTTGTTGCCTTGGGTAGAGTGCAATGACATCATCATAGCTCCCTGCAGCCTCATCCCTGGGCTTAAGGGATCTTCCTGCCTCAGCCTCCTAAGTGGCTGGCACTACAAGTACCCACCACAACACCTGGCTAATTTCTCTATTCTATGTAAAGACGAGGTCGGTTTTGCTTAGGTTGGTCTTGAAATGGATCACAGGCGTGAGCCACCGGGTTGGCGTGCATCCCCTGCTTTGTGTTTTAAACCTCTTCTTCTATTCCCCTGGAGCACCTGTAGATGACAGGCATCAGCAGCTTGGGTTCTAGCAGTTCTCTCTAAGGGTATTTTCCCAGGCCACGGTTGGATTCTTAGAGGGTTGAGGGTGCATGTGTGTGCACACCATGGACATATTTTCAAAATAATGTATTTACATCCGTGTAATAAAATATAATTATAGAAATATTTAAAATGAAATTAATGATACAATAGTGTAGGCTGCCTTATTTAGGCATTAATTGACAAGATCTGATGATAAGTCTATTTCTTCGTAGAAATAAGCATAAATGACATTTGAGAACTCTGCAATTAATGTCATTTGGTATAAAAACGTCAGTGATTTCCAAAAACAACACACACACGCATTTACTCTCAATTGCCACCCATCAGCAGAAGCCAAATGGAGTGGAATCTATGGCCACACAAAATGGGCTGCGCGGAGTACAGCAGAGACCCTCCCTTCTGACGCTTCCTTCATGCTTTTGCATTTAGGGCGCCTACACACAGATTCTCTTAGGGTCTCCAAGATTGCCCAGAAAGAGGGTAGGAACAATTCTCCTCTTGGAAAAGTAGAAAACAAAGATTTTCATTCAAGGTCACAGCTCGTGAAAGGCAAACCCTCACCCCTCGCTGTCTGTCCAGGCCCCTGTGCAAGGTGACTGCTAAGCAGGACTGAACAGCTCGTTATCAGCCCCCAGCTGGAGCGCTCAGCCATTACCTTGGTAACAGGAGAGGTGAGTGTGTCTGGATGGGGAGGAGGAGAATGTGTGTGCAGGTACTCCTGCGTCGTGCATTCTGATTCCTGCATAACTTCACAAGACTGCTGGAGTTGTCCAAGCAATCCTACATCATGGCCCGCCACCCCCAAGAAACACTAATTTCCAAAAGCTGACCAAATGGGGGTGAATCCCAAAACAATCCAAGGCATGGCAGTGGGAGACAAGAATCCCCAAACTCAGCAGACTGGCTATCTTGGGCACTGGGGGTCAGACA
Organism: Galago senegalensis; assembly: GCA_963575145.1. Classification (NCBI taxonomy): domain Eukaryota; kingdom Metazoa; phylum Chordata; class Mammalia; order Primates; family Galagidae; genus Galago; species Galago senegalensis. The sequence goes on from CAUYTI010133429.1 coordinate 15,921, forward strand.
GTGGAGGATGAGGGCAGATGGTAGGGCTCCTCAGATGGCAGAGAAAGAGAATTGGAATATTTGTGACTTGCAGAAAATGGGGAACCACCAGACGTTTTGTAGGAGAGGAGAGACCAACTGAGCACTGTACTTGAAGGTCAAGAGCTCGGCTTAGGGAAACAAACACTTCCTGAAGTTGGCCCCACACAGTCCTGTGCTCAGCGCTGGGCTAGGATGGGCAGTGGTGAAGAGAGAGAGAAAGAAGATGGAGTCCCCTATGATGACAAATATTGTGACAGAAACAAGCCCCAGGAAGATTTAATGGTGACAGCAGACCAGAATGAAAGGCTAGGTGACAAAGAGGAGGGGCCAGAGACAGGGAGAGGGGGCTGCAAGGGTATTTATAGCAATGGCAGCATCTTGGGGAGGAGGGACAGCAAATGTGAGTAGGGCACGGTGAGGACACCTCCCACCTGACCCCCAGGGCCACATTTCTGCACTCTGTGCCCCAGAGGCTAACATTTACAGACTGTATTACTGATAACCTTGGCCCTGGCTTCTAGCCAAGTTCACCCTAAGGGAGGCAGTGGCAGGAGATCAGAGGACAGGAGAGAGGTGGGCACATGGATCCCCCCGCTCTGCCTCTCTTCCTCCTCTGGGTCCTTCAAGCCTGGAGGAGATGACAAAGTACCCACTGTTGCTAGTCCCAAGGTACTTCCCTAATGCTCTCTGGTTTTCCCAAACTATATCTACACCTTGTGTCACCTTATTAAACATCCCCAAGTGCACATTCTGTGTCCTGCTGGGATGGTGACAGATGCAGCAAGTAAGGAGGAAGTTTTTCATTATTCAAATACACCACCACAATCACCTACTCCAGGCGAGGAGCAGGGACAGTACCTGTGAGTGTATAGCACTCTACAGTTAGCAAACCTCTTTCTTCACAGCTCACTACTAGACCATAAGCATCAGGCAGATCAAAGGCCACCATTCCATCTCATAGATGTGCTAGCAGAGGCCCAGAGAGCATGTGGAGACTTAGCTGAGAGGCAGGGTGGGTCAACTAGAGAGCAGGGCCTGCACCCTGATTTTTTTCGGTTGTTAATTCAGTCCCTTTTGACCAACCCAACTTTAAGCAGGCCTGAAATGCTGAAAGAAATTCAAGAGGCCTTTTATTTTAAATGCATTTTGGTTGGATACTGTCTGAATTGTTAAATTACACTCTCTCTATTATAAATTTACAGAAGATGGGCTCGGCGCCTATAGCTCAACTGGCTAAGGCGCCAGCCACGTACACCTAAGGTGGCGGGTTCGAATCCCCAGCCCGGACCCGCCAAACAACAATGACGGCTGCAACCAAAAAATAGCCGGGCGTTGTGGCGGGTGCCTGT